>PVKV010006354.1:60796-105973 GCA_004027835.1 Alouatta palliata
TGGCTCCCCTTGTTCCTCAGCTTACAGATGGTTTATTATGGGACCTTGTGATTGTGTAAGTTAATATTTAATAAACTCCTCTTTATATATATAGTTCTGTCCCTCTAGAGAACCCTGATTAATACAGATTTTGGTACCAGGAGTGGTTCTAGAGAAAAAGAATATTAAGAATGGAGTTCTTTTATTAATTTTGGGGTTTCTGGAGTTGGCTACTTAACGTAATTAGACCCCAAAATGCTAAGGACTCTACTTCTAATAGTATGGAGAACACCGATAGTCCTTGACATGAACTGTTTAGAATTATGAAAAATAAATGCATTGGACACTCCTGATTCACTGCTTATGAGGGGCAAGGAGTTTACTGACTATACATAATACTTTTGACCATATGTGGAGAACTGAGGAACATGATGAAGCTGGCTGGTTGCTCCTAAGTTCAGTGAACAAAGTGATGTAAGAAAATGATGATGAACTTACTGTCTCCCGGCTTCAGAAGCAGATACTGAGCCCCAAATTTGCTAAGATTGCCCTGAGTGAGAGTCTTACCTCCTGTAGAGAAACAGCTGAAATTGTGGAAAAACAGACACAATCTCTTATCATGCAAGTGGCTGACATGCAAGGACAAATGGGTGCACAGCCTCACCAGGTGTCTACTGTTAAAGTGAGGGCATTGATTGGAAAAGGATGGGATCCTGCAACTCGGAATGGGGACATGCAGGAGGACCTTGATGAAGCTGAGGACATTGAGTTTGTAAACTGTGATGAACCTTTTTTGCCAGAAGAAACACCTTCCCCATCCCCAGTAGTGGCAACATCCCCTCCCCGACCCATGCCACCATCAGTCTTTCCACATTTGTCTGAGGAGATAAACCCTGCACTGCCTGAGGCAACCGTCATGCCCTCCCCTCAGGCAGTTGCTGGGCAAGATAATATTGATTCTCCTCAGGAGCCACCCCTATCACCTCTGTTTGCTTCCAGAGCCATAACTAGACTAAAGTCACAGTGGGCCCCTAAAGGTGAGGTTGAGAGTGTGACCCATGAGGAGGTGAGCTACACTGGAAAAGAACTGTCTGAGTTTTCTAATTTATATAAGCAGAAATCTGGAGAACGGGCATGGGAATGGACATTAAGGGTCTGGGGTAATGGTGGAAGGAACACAGAGTTGGATCAGGCTGAATTTATTGATTTGGGCCTACTAAACAGGGACTCTGTATTTAATGCTGTAGTTTGGGGAGTTAAACAAAGGTTTTAATAGTTTATTTGCTTGGTTAGCTGAAATATGGATTAAAAGATAGCCCACTGTGAGTGAGCTGAAAATGCTTGATCTCCCTTGGTTTAATGCAGAGGAAGGGATCCAAAGCCTTGGGGAGACTGGAATGGTGGATTGGATTAGTCTCTTTAGACCTACTCATCGCAGCAGGAGCATCCAGTAGGTATAACCTTGACCAATGCCTTGCAAAACAGATTTGTGAAGGGGGTACCTGCATCTTTGAAGAGCCCTGTAATTGCTCTTCTCAGATCTAACAGTGGAAAACTGTAACAGCCCAATCCAGGCAGGACTACAAATTGCTCCGATCCTTCAGAAATGAAGGTTTGGTTCACCCCACCAAGAAGAAAACACAACCTGCTGAGGTGCTTGCTGAAGGCAAAGGGAATACAGAATGGGTAGTAGAAGACGGTAGTCATTAATACCTGCTGTGATCACATGACCAGAAACGTGGTCATGAGGTCGCAGAAATGAGGACGGTAATTGTCATGAGTATTTCCTCCTTCTTTTGTTAAAAACATGTTTGTGCACGTATACACTTGCACTAAGAAAATATCTTCATTTTATTTATTTTCTCCTTTATCATGTGACATAAGATTTACTGACTTCGTATCAGCATTGAAATATTGCTGCCTTCATGTAATAGCATTTGGGTTGGGAATTGGTACATCTCTGGTTTTACAAAGGATAGTTGTACTATGTTAGACATAATTATGACCTTGTTATTGTCTTTATTTGAAGATTCTGTGTGATCTCAGGAGATGTATATGGGTTCAAGTTGACAGAGAGTGGACTTGTGATGGTTAATAACTGAGTGTCAACTTGATTGGATTGAAGAATGCAAAATATTGATCCTGTGTGTGTCTGTGAGGGTGTTGCCAAAGTCGATTAGCATTTGAGTCAGTGGTCTGGGAAAGCCACCCACCCTTAATCTGGGTGGGTATCATCTAATCAGCTGCCAGTGCGGCTAGAATATAAAGCAGGCAGAAAAACATGAAAAGACTAGACTGGCCTAGCCTCCCAGCCTACATCTTTCTCCCATGCTGGATGCTTCCTGCCCTCAGACGTCAGACTCCAAGTTCTTCAGTTTTGGAACACAGACTGGCTCTCCTTGCTTCTCAGCTTACAAATGGCCTATTGTTGGGCCATTAATAAACTCCCCTTTATATATATATATACACACACACACACACATATACATACACACATATATATATAAACTCCCATATACACACACATGTATATATAAACTCCCATATACACACACATGTATATATAAACTCCCATATAAACTCCCAGGCTTGGGAGTTTATATGTGTGTGTGTGTGTGTGTGTGTGTGTGTGTGTGTGTATATATGTGTGTATATATATATATATATATATATGTATGTATATATGTGAGTGTGTGTGGGAGTTTATATATATGTGTGTGTGTATATGTAGAGGAAGGACTCCAAAGGCTTGGGGAGATTGGAGATATATATATGTATATCCTATGAGTTCTGTCCCTCTAGAGAACCCTGACTAATACACTGGGGGAAGTAAACCTAATACCAAGTGCGGGGCCAGGGTTGGGTAGGGGGAGCCGACTGTGGTGCTGACTGAGGAAGTCTCCACCAACCCTGAAGTTGCCCATTAGAGGGATCCAATGCCGGGCGCTCCGAGTTGGACCGCAGCACCAGCTATGTGCAGTCCCTGGCAGGGATGGCCTGGGAAGAGTGCCTGAGCAGAAAAGCAGGGGAAGATCCAGGTGGCAGCCACTGAAGGCCACAGGCCCCCACCCTCCTTGCAGCTGGGCAAGTTCTCCCTTAAAGGGAAGAGAGATATTCCACACTGCTCCCCACCACTGCTCCCTCCAAATCACCACCCAAACCAATTCCTTGCTCTGGATCCTTTCCTCAAGGTCTGCTTCTGGGGGATGAGCCTAAACCAAACTTTAAGTTAATATTTATTATGTTTCATGTCCCCACTGTACAAGGTATGTATCCCTAAAAGCCAGACACCATTAGCCTGCCCATCTGACAGATCAGGAAATCAGCCTCACAGAGACGGAGCGATCTGCTTCATCATGCACGCCTGTTAAGTGACGATGTGAGATTTGGGCTCTTAATGAATGTGTTTACTGCTCCCAATGTGTTCATTCCAGTTTTTCACCCAAGGTGAGATCCCTGAGGGAGTTTCGTGGCTATGTGCTAGACAAGTAGTTAGGAGATATGCCAGATGGGAATATTTTAGCAGCCACAAGAACCATTGCTGTTCTGTTCTCAGGCACTGCAGTGTTGCTCTCACAGGGGAGCATGGAGCTGGCCCAGTCATCCAGCAAGAACATTGCAGGGAGTCCTTCCATGTCTGCCTGTACTCCCAGGCCATGGTATTTTTATGCTGCACATAAAAATACGTGAAGGGAGATTGCACGATCCCTGCTGGAGAAGCAGGGCCACTTGCAAATTGCAAGCACCTGAATTAACATGATGTAGAGGAATGCTCATGTCTGCCACTTGCATGAATGTGTACTCTGAACAAGGAAGGCAAAGGACCTGGGGCAGGCATTGAAGAGAACAGCCTTGAGGTGGGTCATCACAGCCACAGTGTCCCAAGAGCTCTGAGTTCCAGCTTGCTAGGCTGTCCTGGGAGGTGTCTGTTTTTACTCCATTTTTCCCTTTCTGAAACACCAAATAAATGGCAGAGCTAGATGCAGAGGAAACAAAAGGGTGTTTTGAACATTTACAGGATTTAAGATAAGGATCCTCCTATCAGGAAGCAATTGAATGAAAAAAAACATTTAAGAGCGAAGTTTCCAATTTATATGAACACTCAGATTTGTCCCACAGGTTATTAAAGCTGAGCAACAAGCTTTTCATTCTGTTTGGAGGCCAAAAGCCGCAAAGCTATTAACTTGCATACATTTTGTGCGCTTCAAAATTGAAATTAGCTTCTTTAATTGCATCAGCATAAAGCAAATATCTGTTCCTCGGAGGACCTGGTTTTAAAGGTAGCTTGAAATTAAGTGACCCCCAAGGCCCACACAGATGTCACGACAGCAGCTATGAAAAGAGGTGACTTACCGTGTAATTGGGAGTGGTGCAGAAAAGTTGAAATAATGAGAGAATTGTTTTTCTTTGTGCTTTCTTCCTCGTTGTCTGGGTTTTATTATCAGCAGTTAAGTGCTGATTAGTTCCTCCACTGCCTGTCGCTTTGAGACATGCATAACAACCAGTGAGCCTGTAAATTGAGTGGAAACCCCTAATTGCTTAGATAATGATCCCAACAGAAGCTGCTCCTCAGGAGAGGAACCGCTCATGATATTACCAGGAGGGGGCCTAAGTGTCCTCTTCGTCCTTTCTTCTCACCTGTTAATTCCACCAGCAAAGGTGCCCAGCTCACCTGCTCAGTTCCCGGGAGAAATATTGAGACCACAGGAAAATGGCGTCTGAAGACTGATAGGCCCAGGAAGAAGCAAGACTGAGATCAAGACCGAAATAATTGCACCAAGAGAGACAGGGGCAGAAAAAGGAACAGGAAGAAGATGAGGGAGAGAAGAAGGAGAGAAGGGTGAGGAAGACAACTTATTTGTCCACAGTGCCAATGATGGTGCACATTCCATCTTTCCCCACCACGCTGATTTTTTTTCTTTTCATTTTATTAAAAGAAAATTTAAGTTCTGAGATACATGTGCAGAACGTGCAGGTTCGTTACGCAGGCATACACATGCCATGGTGGCGTGCTGCGCCCATCAACCCGCCATCTACATTAGGTATTTCTCCTAAAACTATCCCTTCTTTAGCCCCTGACCCCTTGACAGGTCCCAGTGTGTGATGTTCCCCCCTCTTGTGTCCATGCGTCCTCATTGTTCAACTCCCACTTATAAGTGAGAACATGCAGTGTTTGGTTTTATGTTCTTGTGTTAGTTAGCTTGCTGAGAATGATGGTTTTCAGCTTCATCCATGTCCCTGCAAAGGACATAAAGTCATCCTTTTTTATACTAATGAGGGGTCCAGGCAATTCTTTTGGGGATGAAAGGTATTTGCAGACTATCTTTAGAGATCAAAACTTAGTGCCTTAAAACACCATTAATTAAGCTCATAATTTTTGCAGGTCAGGTGTTTAGGAAGGTCTAAGCAATTCTTCGTTGGATTTCCCATGCTTGTTGCAATCAGCCCTGGCTGGAGCTGCCATCATCTGAGGCATTTGGGCTGAAGGTCCAAGAGCTTGCTTAGCTGATGTCCCCTTCAGCCTCCCCAGCACTGGGATCTCAGGGGAGTTACATTTTTGATTGGACATCCGGCTTCCCTTGGCATGAAGCATCCCAGCAGAACCAGGTAGAAAGTTCATGCCCTTCCACCTGCTGATGGAAGTCACACAGTGCCTCCATATTGCACCTGTCCTTCCAGTGACTTATTATGGTCTCTCCAGATTAAAGCGAAAGGCTCATAGACCTCTCAATAAAGCACCAATAAACTGGTGCCATATTTTATTATCATGACAAGAGACATTCGCAATGCAGTGATTGAAGAAAAGTGGCCCCAGATGAGTCTTGTGCCAGGACTAGAACCTCAGGTGCCCTGGCAGTATTCCAGGGCCGCTTCTGTGGCTGACAGGTGTTTCTTGGCTTTCTAAGCATAAAACATGCAGGACACTCCATCATGAGACCTAGTGTACTGCATCATTACATAGAATAAAAAATAAGCTCCTTCCTCCCACAACTGTCAATCAACTTGTCTTCTGTTAAGTGACAGGAAAATGTTCCCAGGAATAATGAAAAGGGAGGGGAAGGGATTCATCACACTCCTGTGTCTACACGCAGAATTGCTCTCACCCTGGCTGAGTTGCAGCAGAGATAAACACTGCCACAGGACCTGTGATGTTGTTGTCATTTATTATTTATGGTACACAAGTAGCATGCATGCATTCTTTCAGATATCATGGGAGGTACTTTTAAAAAATCACATACCCGTAGGCATTTGGCCTGCATAAAAGTAAAGAAAAATTAACTTCACTGTCAGCCCGGTTGTGGTGTTGGCTCTTGACTCTTAGAAGTACAAAGGTGGAGTGGCTTGTCCATTCTGGGAAGCCTCATAAAAGCAGAAACTGCTGTTCTCAAGTTTACTCGTTTTCCCTGCAGGGATTCAGACCAGTGATGCTTATCACCTTCTCTCCAGGATGTGAGGGGTTATTGTGCCTATTTTTAGCTAGAGGAGGCTTAGAGGCCAAGGGAATTTGATATTATTGCTACAGAATTAGATCAGATGGAGACATATAGTTACAATTGGAGACAATAGTTAGAAATGTGAGAAGTAGTGTGAAAACGGAAATATTTTCATTTAGTAGGTAACTGTAAAATTCCTAACATTTATCAACCTAATATGTATATACGATAAATGAAAATAAAATGGTGCCCAAGTGCACTGTGAGCACAGTCTCTTGCACACCCCCTTCCCTTCCCCCAGACTTGCAGCTAGTTCTGTTTTCTGGTGGTCCCCACCAAAGCACTAACTAATGTGACCATTGTGCCTTTTCATTCACTCTAAAATAATTTTCAGGCATTAACTGGTAAATTTCTGATTTAAAATTAAAAACAATTTAGTTCACCTAAATAACTCTTATTTCTGCTTTTCCACCTCTTCCCAAATTTAGGCAGAACTTCTATTAGTTATTGTGTAAATACAAGTAATATCATTAAACATAGATTTATGTTTCCATCAATTTTATAAAGTATCTTTGGATTCATCTCTGTTTCTGCACCCACTCCCAAACCTCTGTCAATTGGATCTTTGTTAGGGAGAATAACATTTATTTTATGTTCTGTACCATAGGTGATTTAAAAGTTCAAAACTAATAAACATCCTTAATAAGATATGGCAAGGTAAGTGTGGTTTACCCCCCAGCCACATACTGGTTGACTAACATTTCTTTTTCCAGCCCAGTATCGTGGCCTGGGACAATACAGGCAGATGTTTCTAGGAGAAAAATCAAGTTATACCCCCACTGCCCAGCGGACAACATCTTAGTTTGCTTCATATTTGAGCCATAATGTTTTTGAAAAGATTTTGCTTTGCCTGAAGTTTCTAATTGCCTTTTGGTTCTTGAATCCTGTACAGGTTCCACATTTTCCCAAATGTGTAAGTCTCTATCCTAAGACACGTCCAAATGTTCTTTAATTGCAGGGGCATGATCTAGTGGCTTGGAGGGCCCTGGAAAAGCCACATAAGACATTTTAAAGACCCAATTTTACATAAAAGAACAAAAAGAGGAAGAACCATAGTAGAGTGTCACTGCTGTGGATTCAGACTTCGTCTCCCAGCTCAGGGAGATGATTGAGGGGGAAAAAAGGACAGAACATGAAGCTAACAAACTTGAGGCCTTATCAGTGTCTATATTGGCAAACTGAGGAGCGTGCACTCCCCAAGGTGGGTAAGCTGGTGGAAATGGCGATGCTGAATCCCAGGCAGGTGTTTGTATACTGATGTTTGTCTTCCCACATGTGGATCAAAAAGACCAGGTAGCATGAGCCCCCAGCCTACCCGTCTCACCCTCTCTCTATACCACCATGCTTCCTTTGTCCCTGTTTAGCAATGAGAAAAAAGCAGAAATGGTCTGTATATACATATTGCCAGAAAAATGAACACAAAATCAAATAAAAACCTACATCAGAAGAGAAATTAACCAAAGGAGAATGAGTATAAACACAGTTCTCCAAGATGCTCAATAAATCAGTTAAAAGATAAATACATACAGCTAATATGTATAAATTGGAAAAAAGTTAAAAGATAAATAGAAATTCAGGTAGGTATTATAAAATATCAGAGACAGACCCACAAATGCACTGATTGGGTTTCATGAAGATGAGAACAGAAGAAACAGAACAGAAATAAATAATTTATCCAAACTGTAGTAAAACAGAATATTCTTGAAATAAAGAGCTGTGTCTGTAGCCTTAAAGGCCACACCATTCTCGGAAACATACATACTCTGGAAAACATGTGATGAATGCCCTCTTTTAATGCTTGGGACATTTCTTGGACCCTGTAGTTATACTTCAGTGTTTATGGTTTTTGAATCTTTTGAATTACGATTTTCAAATATTTCTCTCCCATTTTCCATCATCTTCACTTTTTATCTATAGTCTGAAAGGGCTTTATCTTTCAGTCTTATCAATGATTTTATTTTAACTTCAGAAATGCTAATTTTAATGCCAAGAATATTTTCTTATTCTTGATTCTTTCCCCCGCAGCCTGTTCTTGTGTTGAGATAGTTTCACAAATACTTGTGATGATGTTTTGGAGTTTTGAATGTGATCTCTTTTGAATTATACAATTTCCTGTGAACTCTGTTATTTTTGTTGGCCTTGACTGTTCCCCTTGGAATTGCTGCCTTTTCTCCACCTCAGTGATCAGGGCTTCCTTGAGGAGTGGAACAATTCCAACACCTTATCTCCACCTGTGTGCATCTCCCATTGCTCCAGCCATAGAGGTCACCATCTCCTTGATTTTTGGTTTCAATATTCTCTTTTTTGACTATGTAAATCTAACCTTCATATATGTATGTTTAAGTAATATTTATTTTAAATTTTAAAAAATATATGGAAATGCTATCAAAGTATGTTTCAACAGGGACCTGCTTTTAATTTTTCCTCCCTTTAACCAAGTGTTTCTATGATCAGTCCTGTTGCTGTGTGTAGCAGTGGTTCATTTTCAGACAGGCAGCTCTTATAAATTACTCTGGCCAGTGAAACACATGCAAAAGGGTACATGTGTCAGTTTCAGGAAGCGTTTAGTCAGCCCATGATTTCCTGTGCTCACGCCCATGGCTGCCACAGCTGGGGAAGTGTGTATTGACATGCAGCTGCCACAAGATCAGCACCTCCTGGAGTGATCGGCCGCAGCCGGAAGAGGTGGCCCTGGAGAGTTCTGGGGGCCAAAGCAAAACTGGCATGAATAAGAAATAAGCTTTTCTGTGCCAGATCAGTAAGATTTTGGAGCTATTTCTAGCACAGGATAATCTACCATACCTTTTCCTTCGATTTGTGTGCCTGCAGTAATGGAATTACATTTCACTTTCTTTCTTTCCTTCCTTCTTTCCTTCCTTCCTTCCTTCCTTCCTTCCTTCCTTCCCTCCTTCTTCCTTCCTCCCTCCCTCTCTTTCTTCTTTCTTCCTTGAAATTCCTTCTTTCCCTCCTTCCCTCCCTTCCTTCTTCCTTTCTTTTTTGGACAGGGTCCCGCTGTGTCACCCAGGCTGGGTGCAGTGATGCGATCTCGGCTCACTGCAACCTCCACCTACCGGATTCAAGCAATTCTCCTGCCTCAGCCTCCCAAGTAGCTGGGATTACAGGCTCGTGCCACCACGTCCGGCTAATTTTTTGTATTTTTAGTAGAGACAGTGTTTCACTTTGTTAGCCAGGATGGTCTTGATCTCCTGACCTCGTTATCTGCCCGCCTTGGCCTCCCAAAGTGCTGGGATTACAGGCAACCGACACTGAGAAAATACTTGATGCTTAGTCCTCTCCCCAGTCCCTCTCTTCCCTGTAGTTTGCTTTATGGTATTGAATCCTGAGTTTAACTCTGTGAAACACTGCTGCAAATAGACTTCTAATTGCAGATGGTTGCCTAAACTCAAGAAATCCTGTTCTTTTGTTCCAAAAAATTATAATGCTTTAGATACATCAAAAAAGACAAATAGCCCAGAGCCCATGGGTGTCATGCATGCAGTATTTCAACTTATTCCTATGAAACCTCTAGCAAGCATGTAGCAGTTTCTCCATGAAATCAAGAACCCGTTATGTTAAGCAAACTATCAAAGCTCAAATCCTGGGAAGAAGTGACAGGGCTAAGGATTGGAGGAGGCCACTCGGATTGCAAGTCAGGCTTTCCCAGTGTCATCATGACAAGTGTATTAAAGAAATTTAAAAGATTTTGCCTAATTTTCTTCAAGGTTGATGGACTGGCTTATTGTCTTGGCTAATACTTTCTATCAAAATTTTAATTATTACGACACATTTTATTTTTATTTATTTTTTATTTTTTGAGACAAAGTTCCATTCTTGTTGCCCAGGCTGGAGTGCAATGGTGCCATTTCAGCTCACTGTAACCTCTGCCTCCCTGGTTCAAGTGTTTCTCCTGCCTCAGCCTCCCCAGTAGCTGGGATTACAGGTGCCCGCCACCAAGCCTGGCTAATTTTTTTTATTTTTAGTAGAGACGGGGTTTCACTATGTTGACCAGGCTGGTCTTGAACTTCTAACCTCAGGCGATCCTCCACCCACCTCAGCCTCCTAATGTGCTGGGATCACAGGCATGAGCCACCGTGCCCGGCCTATGATACATTTTAGAATAATATCCTGCTTAGGCTGATATAAAGTTTATAACTTTAAAAACGTCTACCCACAGACCAGTTTGGCAGAGGTCAAGAGATACTTCATCTTTTCACCAGCAGAGGTTGGTGAGTTTACCACTTGAAGAAATAAAACAGCAACCCTGCTGTCAGTTCTGGAGAAGCCCAGGAGGCAGGCACAGCTGTTACAATGTTTTGAGAAAGGATATTAGTTTCCTCCTAGTCTCCATTGTCGTCCTCTTTTTCCATAACCTAAGGGGCAATTTATTGCTGGTAGAAATAAATTGCATTGTGTACCAGCTCTGGCTTTGAAGTTTTCATTTTCTGTCTGTCATAACACGCTATGATTATGTATGAACTTCTAAATGGGAACGGAGGAGACTTAATTCCGTTAAATTTCCCTGGAGAAAGGAAGTCAGAGTCAGTTCATACACAAGGATTCTTCTTGTTATATAACTGTAGTGTTTGCAGCATTATTTTCAGAGTTGTTCACTGTGGCTTGATGAGATTCTATTTTATGCAGTCTGTCCAAGCTACCCATATCTGACTTAACTTGAGACGCAATAATACAAAAAATTTTCTTCCTTCTGAAAGTGTAAAATGTACCTGACTTTCCTACCCCCACCCTAGGGGAATACGAATTTAGCTCTGATAAAATTTAGCATCTAAGTTACTTTTGCTCTCTCCTTTCCACAGGCTGAATATTTTTTCTATCAACACATAAGATCTACCAGCCACAGACAGGCACTGTTTTTAGATGGTGTTGAGGCATCTCATTTTACAAAGGATATAGAAACAGATGCTATATAGAAACCGGTGGGGTAGGGCGGGAGAGAAGACAGGAGACGAGGGTTGTAGCTTAACCATATAAATTCTGGTTGCAATACCAAGGTCTCCCCAGAAAGCCATCAGGGTATACATATCAGGTGAGTAGATTCCTAATTAGCTCTAGAAGGGGGGTCAAACACAGCTGAAGTGTGCCTTTTAGTAGCAGGAAAAGCATCTGCTATAGTTTGGATGTTTGTCCCCCAAGCCCCATACTGAAATTTGATTCCCAATATTGAAGGGGTCCTAAGGGGACATGTTTGGATCATGAGGACAGATCCCTCATGAATGTTCTGGTACTGTGCAGTGAAGAGTGAGTTCCCACTCTGTCAGTTCCCTTGGTTGTCAGAACAGTCCTGCCATTCCCCATCCTTTTGCTTCCTCCCTCACCATGTGGTCTCTACAAACGAGCTCCCGTTCGCTTTTCATCACGTGTGGAAGCAACCCGAGGACCTCACTGGAAAGAGGGCGGATGCTGGCACCATGCTTCTTGTCCAGCCTGCAGAACTGACAGATAGAAACTTCTTTTATTTATGACTTACCCAGACTTCAGTATTTCTTTGTAGAACACAAACAGACTAAGCATCTGACAACCGAGTTGTTCAATCAAGAAACTGTTAGAGCCAGGGGAAGAGTCATCATGTTCAATTGGTACTAGATGCAATTAACTAATATGATTTGGGACAGCTGTCTCCACTGGGGTCACCAGGGGGTCACAGAGTGATGCTTCAGAAGGAAGAGCTGACTTCCTACCCTGGGCTCCATTTTTTTTTTTTTTTTTTTTTTGAGACGGAGTTTCGCTCTTGTTACCCAGGCTGGAGTGCAATGGCGCGATCTCAGCTCACCGCAACCTCCTCCTCCTGGGTTCAAGCAATCCTCCTGCCTCAGCCTCCCGAGTAGCTGGGACTACAGGCACGTGCCACCATGCGCAGCTAATTTTTGTATTTTTAGTAGAGACGGGGTTTCACCATGGTGACCAGGATGGTCTCAATCTCTTGACCTCGTGATCCACCCGCCTCGGCCTCCCAAAGTGCTGGGATTACAGGCGTGAGCCACCGCGCCCGGCCCCTGGGCTCCATTTTTGTCAGGGTTCTACAGAGAGACAGAACTGAAAACATATACAGAGAGGGAAATATGACAAGGGGTAGTAGGTGAATATTGGCTCACTCAATTATGGAGGCCAAAATGTCTTGTGATAGGCACCCCCCAAGCTGGAGAGTGAGGGAAGCTGGTAGCATAGCTCAGTGCAGTTTGGAAGGCCTGAGAGCCAAGGAAGCCAGTGGTCTAACTCTTAGGCAGAGGCCCAATGCCCAACAGCCTTGGGGGAGGTGATGCTGTGAGTTTTTGAATCAAAAACAAGAGGACCTGGAGTTCTGATGTCCAGGGGCAGAAGAAGGGCATCCAGCTCACAAGAGAGGATGAGAACACTCTTTCCTCTGCCTGTTCATTCCATGTAGGACCCCAGAGGATTGACGGTGACTACTGGCACTGAGGGTGGAGCTTCCCCACTCAGACTTGCAATTCAAATACTAATCTCAGAAACACCCTCACAGACACACTGAGGGAGCCCAGTCATTCCAATCAAATTCCAAACCACTTGGCTTTCCATTTCAGCAGAAGAGAGATGGGCTTAGTGCCTACTGAAGCACTGGGGATAAATGAGGCTTTACCAGCTATCTGGGTCTCCCTTAATCCAGTCAAATTGATGCCAGAATCAGCCATCACAGGCTCTTTCTGCATCCACAGGAACTGAGGGTGAAATGGATTAGAATAGCTTTTGAAACATTTCTGCCTTCATCCTTGAGCTCTGAAGAACCCCACCGGCTCTTAAGGAAATTAGATTTGGGCTTTGTGAGATTCTGTCTAATCACCTGTAGAGAACGTCTAATTTTCTGAATTATTTAGGATTGTGCAAAAATTTTTAAACTTTACATTTTCTGTGTACACTTATTTTTTGCCTTTATCCAATTAAAGTAGAAAATGACGGGAATAAAAAGTTTGAGACTTTTTAGGGCCTGCATGTCTTCAGTTGAGGGGCAGGAGGTGGGCGTGTCAGGGAAGGAGAGTATGCTACTGGACATATGAGATTAGCAGCTACTAAGACTACTTAATACTGCCAAGCCCCTGGTTGTTTACATGAGTTTTCAGAGTATTCCTGGGGAATTTGACTAACTTTCCAAAAGCCAGAGGGCCTGGAGATTCTGCTGCTGAGACCCAGCTGTACTTTTCAAGTGACCCCCACAACCAATCTTGCCAAATGTGGAAAAATGTTAAGGAAGTTTCTGCAGTCAGTGAATGAGCAAGAAGGTATAATGTCTACTGTCTTAGGGAAAATGATTTGTGGAGAGTGAAACTCAGATTGGTAGATGGACTTTGGTTTGAAATGAGTTTGAATATACTTAGGGTGAAACGGGATTTAGAATTCTGCCATAACAAAGATTACTTAAGAATTACAATGGAATTTTTCACTGTCCTGTTGGTCAGTTAGCTCAAAAAAATCCAGATATTTCTATGAATCCAATTATTTGCCAAATTAATGTGAAAGCTTGCCTACATCTTTCCACTGCGTGCAGGTATTCTGCACAGTGTAGATTTGGTCTCTGGATGTGAGTGTGCCGTGGACACAGTGCATAATAGAGAGACATTGTGCTTCATGCTATAGACTGTGCTGGGCATATATTACACATTGCCACGTATCCTTACCACAAACCCATGGGTAGTATGATGCTTCTCTTTTGGCCAAGGAGGATGCTGTGCATCAGGCCAGTGAGGCTGTATATCCAGGGATCAACAGCCAGTAAATGGGTGTACTGACTCCCAAGGCCAAAGCCCACCCACTTGCCAGGTAACCTTCTAGGGATATAAAGACGTTCAATGTTACGACGGTATATGTGTTACATGAGTGGATCCATCTACCTAAAGTGTGCTTCCACGATCTGTGCAATTAGATATGGGATGTAATAGTAACTAACGTTTTTACTCAAAGACTTTTTTCATCACCTTAAGACATCACTTCTACTCAGCTTTATTCCAATGATTTCAGACAGAGTTTAAAAATCTATCAAAATTAAATATATTGGTGACATCTAGACAAACAGACAACGGGGTAGGAAAGATGGAGCTAAAAGCAGGGCTGAGTTCGGTTCACAGATGGCTCATGGTCCTACTCAATCACTAGAAATGGGCTAAACATTTGCCTCTAAGCTTTCCAGTAAGCCGCATGGTAGGAACAATATCAGCTCAATAGGCCTCAGAGTCCATGAGAAATAAACTAAATGGTTGCTTAGGGAAGGTAGAGCTATTTCTGGTAAGGAATTCGGAGAGAGTTTTCCTTTGAGTCTTCATAAAGAAGACACTCTTTGATGCAGAGTGCAGCACTAACCACATTCGTGTGCAAGTTTTAAAGGCTAAATCTCATAAAACCTTTTAATATAGGCCATAACACCAAGCAGCAAAAATAGAGAACGTGGAGGTCGGGGGATGAAATTTGCTGTGTTTGGAAACTAATACGATTATTGGTTTTCTATGTTCTCACTTAATCCAGGGTTTTAAGAAATCTAGAGAAAAATCAGGATTGATGTTTTTCATTAGTGCATTTTCTTACATCTGAAGCTCTTGAACATTCTGGGTGGTGGGGAGTCTGGGTTGTACTTGCTTGTGATGGGTTTCCCGGAGAGCCATGTGCTTCTTAACTGGACCACCTGAGCACACCACTAGGAAAACTTTTTGTATAGTTCAGGAGGTAGGGAAATTTCCTGTGGGTGCTTTATTCAGCTGTAGTCCTATAATCAGCCCTTCATATAATTTGATGGAACTGACCAATGTGAAATGAAACTGTTACTAAGACCCCAAACTCTCCAGACAAAGTGGACCCTGTGGTTAGCAGAAACACCCAAATTAAAATAATGGAAACCCAGTGGCCATAGAAAGAGAAGGGTGGCCACGTGCCTTTTGTTCCCGGAGAGGGCAGTTCCAAACAAACATGCTGTCTGTGCCTCTGAGCTAAGACAATTCTTGTAAAGGGAACTGAGACACTATGGTTGGAAATCTCCTCCCACCAGGCTGAAAGGGCATCCAACAGACACTTATGGTTTGGGGTTTAGAAAACTATCCAGTCGGGATTCAGCTATTTTCAACCAGTCAGCATTGAATGAGTTTAAATCCTTCATTTGCATACACAGACCTTATTGAAGACTGTGACAGGAATTTTCCTTTAAACCAGAGCCTTTCTTTGTTCTCCAGTATGTGCTTTTGTTTTCCACCAGAGCCTGTGTCTCTCTGATATCTGGATTGTTTTCTATTTAATAAAAAATAAAGTTCTCAACTTTTCCTCCACAGATCTCATAGTTTTTTTTGTCAGCACCTCAAATAGAGGTATGTGAAGGTGGAAAAAGCAAAACTCCAGGACATTAGCTGGGGTTACAGTCTCTACGTTTTCACCTATCAGACTTAGGCTTCATTCCCCAGAACTCACTTCGTTTTAACCAAGTGCATGCTTTCCCTCATGCATATACTCGAATGATTTAATCAGGCAAAAGGAAGATTATAATAAACATCGCAAACTTTATACAATTTGAGGAAGCCCTTTTCAATATTTGCTTCTGTTTCCATCTTACCAACCCAGCTCAGGCTGGCCTGACTTCCTTCCCCCTTTCCTTTATTCCTTGTTTACTTCCCACTTATTTTTTTGTTGGGTACTTTAGGTATAAATTTAATAGTCCTTATCACACTTCATACAAGGGAAATGGAGTTCCTAACTTCTGGGTTTGGGGCAAGGATTTTATATTAAAAATCATCCAATGATTGGAGGTAAGAAGGAAAATCTCTTCTTTGGGGTCTCCTGAGAAAAGCTTCGAAAGGTTTTCAGGGAGCAGCATGTTGCATGTCTCCAGTACTTCATTTGTTTTATTTTCTTCCGTTGTGGTAGACGGCAAAATGGTCACAGTTCTATGCACCTCATCAAAAGGCATGATCAGTTTCCCCATCCACTGGCCCTGAGTTTGACCAGGTTTGGCCAATAGAAGTCATAGGAAGTGACACGTGCCAGTTACAAGACTGGGCTACAAGTTCCACAACCCCTTTTAGAAATCAACTGGACCACTGTGTGAATAAGATCAGGTTAGCCTGCTGGAGAATGAGGTCCAATTGCTCCCGTCATCCCAGATGACCACCAACCAACCACGAGTCATGTGACTGAGGTCATCTTAGACCAGCCAAATTCCAACCAACCTTTCAGTAGACCTCAGACACATGAGTAAACCCCGCTAAGATCAACCAACCCTAGACAGGTCAGCAGAGTGGCCCAGTAACACACAGTCAGGACCAATAATAAGTGTGCACTGTTTGAAGCTGCCACGTCGTTAGGTGGTTTGCTATGCCACAAAAGCTAACTGACACATCAACTCTGGAACCTCCTCAGTTTAATCAGGGTGCTGGCAGGTACAGGGCAACTGTGCGCAGGTTAACGTTACTTTGTCTCAGAATCATAATTAATTCAATTGCAAGTGAAAGAAATCTAATAAAACCTAACTTACTCAAAAATAGGAATTTATTGGTTCACAGAACCAAGCTGTAGCAAGCACAAGAGTGCAAATGGGGACTCTTGGTTGACCAGAGCCAGGAACGTGAGCTGCACTGAAATTTTCTCTTTCAAATTCAGTGCACTTAAGTGTGATGGAAACTTTTCTTTAGAAGGGAAAAAAGAAACATTATTCCAGGGTATGTTTACTATATATTCTTGGGCAGGGAGGGTGAGGTTGATAAAAGATTTGTTTTGTATGCTTTGCTGTCTACAAGATTCCCTTTGTCTCGTGGCCTTTAGAGCTGACAGCAGAATTAGGCAGACCTCACCTGTTGAAGACTCATAGTGGAATTTGTTATTCTTTCTGGCTGCCTGGAATCTGAACCACCTTCCTATATTTTGGGGATTCTCTACTGACTCTGGCAGAATCTGGCCCCCATTATGTAAATGGGAAAGCCTGGATGGCACCTTTCCAGCCTCCCTGCAGCTGGGGCCCAGTCATGTGACCTGCCTCTGCCAGTCAGGCACCTGCCCTTAGCTTACAGGACCCCTGTGATGTGAGGTGGCCATGGCCTCTGGGAACCCATTCTATGATGATGGTGGTCCTGGGCAGCTAGACCCTGGGGTCTGTGGGGGTCAGCAGCAGAGTTTCTAAAGAAAGCACACAGTGTTCAGTGTCACAGCTGCATCTTCAGCCGGCAGCTGAAGGTGCTTCCACCAGGCCAGTTTTGGGGCTGCTGCTGGCTGCACTGCCTCCTAGCCTGGTTCCCCTCTCTCCTTCAAGATTCAGCAAGCTTTCCAGCACCACTTTAACACGTTTTTCTTGTCTGTTTACACTCCCCAGTCATTAGCTATTGTATGCAACTATGAAACCAGGATAAAGCCACACGTTTCAGGTAATGTGATCCCTTTGAACCGTGTGTGCTTATTTTATCTTGAGTGACTGTTGGCTTGCAGCCATTGCTAACATTCGAGTCATGGCATACTTGTTGAGCTTCTGCTTACACTCGGAGGCAGGGAATCCAGCCCTGTGACTCAGCAAGGTGGACACCTGTCAGGTCCAAGTATCTCTGCATCTGTGGTCATGACCTGAGGAACACTGTCTGCACCATGATCTTACTTTTTTCTGTCTGAACTCAGATGGCCCCATATGAACCGGTTTGTTTCTTATGGCACCTTGTTCAAACACAAAAGCAGCAGTACAAAAACAGTGAGAAAACTTTAAAAGGTCTCTTTCAAAAATCCAGATAGGCAGGTGTTCTTACTAGTCATTTTTGTGCAACAAATTAATTTCCAGTTTAGTGGCTTAAAACAATAATTTATTCTCTCTCACGACTGGGTTCAACTGATTGGTTGAATTGGTTCAATTCTCACATGGGGTCTCTCAGGTTATTGCCGTTACATATTGGCTAAGACTAGAGTCATCTTAAGGCTCAGTGGGGCTGGAAGCTCAAGGTGGCTTCTTCTCTCCCGGTCAGGTGCCCAGCTGACATGGCTGACCAGCAGGAGCTGGCCATCAGATCTGTCTTTCCATGCAGCCTCTTGAAGTGACCACCTTAGACTTCCTCACACCTTGGCTGTTGGATTTAGGAGTGAGTTTTCAGATCCAGCACAGTGCCAATTCCACCATATTTTATTGTTCAGAGCAATCGCAGAGTCTCCCCAGATTCAAGGGCGGAATAACATAGACCTCACATTCCCATGGGAGGAACATCAAAGAATTTGTAGATGTTAGGTGTCTTTATTCCTCTACTTGGGGGCAAGTAGTCGAAGTCCCAAGAGAAAAGCTTATTATCTGTTGTCTTAACTTGGATTTTCCCAGAAGGAGATACTGAGACAAAGACTGTGAGTTCAATGTTATCTCTGGAAACACTAGCAGGGAAGTGAGACAGCGAAGGAAAGAAATGCAATGAAAGGTACATTATCAAGCAGGTGACTGAGTATAGGAGACTGGGCTAGTCCCAGTAGGCAATTTGGATGATATGTGGATATGTGCAGCCGTGCTGGCAGAGATGTGTGGGAGCTGGGATTGTCCACTGCTGCTTCCAGATGTTAATTTCCTGACGCTGCTGGCCACTCTGGCTTGTGTGTTCAAAGATGATTCTGGGGGCTTTTCAGGTGGCGAGAAGGCAGGCTTAGAGCTGGAAGCTTTCGGTTGGCAGCACTGGGCTGGGGCATATTGAAGGACCACCGGCCATGTCTGCATCCTAGCGAACCAGTAGCTTCTCTACCAAAATAGGGGCCAGAGGGACCTATGCTACTCCTTGACATGTTTCTTCTTTCCCTTTGTGACTTTGGTCTCCCCTTTAAGAAACTATCACTTGGGATTCTCCAGTTTCACCATTTATTGTTTCTGCCACAGAACTTGTTGGTTATAAGTTGCAGACCTAAAGGCAGACAAGCTTAGGATAAAAGTAGGGTAATATTGGCTTATGTATCCAAACCATAGTAAGGAAGGAGACAGAAGAAGGCATCAGGGACAGTTGGGTCCAGAAATCAGTTACTGTTAGACATCTTAGTCTTTCTGTCTCTTATTTCTGGCTTTCTCTGCACTTCAGCAGTACTCTCAGACCTGCGTCTGTGCAGCATGGAAATTTGATTGAGGGCCTCTCAGGGTTCATATTATCCAAGAATTGCAACCAAAAATGAATTCGAAGTTCAAGTTTTTAAATTCTGTGGAATAACTCAGACTGACACAGCATGGATCACCTGCCTAGCACTGAAATGAATGGAAGGCAGGGGTGGGAGATGAGTGAATTATGAACGATAGCTTTCCTTGGAACCATGCTATTGTAGGGGTTTAGGGACACCATTTCTAAAAATAAGGGAGGTACCTTACCTGGAGTGGAAGCAGTGCTAATCAGAGGAACTGTCATCTTTAGATGAGTAGCTTATAAGAAAATGTTTCTCAAACTCTAGTGGGTCCCATGAGACCTCCTGGCCATCCTCTTGAGGGTGCCCTGCAGAGCACAGAGAAGTAGAATGAATAAAAGCTCAAAAATATCCAAGAGAAAACACGTGTTTGAGAAGATGGCCTGTTCACTGACCAGGGCAAAGGATCTTCACAACTTCATCCTCCACCTTTCCCACTTCAAAGCCAACTTGTAGCAACCAAGGACTATTTATGTAATAAAACTGTGGAGTTCCCTGCTTGAGGAGTGGGTCATTCGTAAGTGGGAGATCTGCATAGGGCCCTGATTGTGTCCTTGCCCTCTAGAGAGGCTCTTGGGGACCTCCTGGCCCGTTCTTCTTTCAACAATGCCCCCACTGGGATCCCAAGGGGGGCAGTCTTGGTGACATCATACAGGACACCAAGTGGTAGTTGATTGACCCAAGTAGGGAAATATTGGCATATGAATCCAAACCATAGTAAGACCCTGCTGGGGTCTATCAGATTCTCTTTCCCGGAAAATTTGAATTTTGGAATCTGAACAAGATGAAAACTGAGTTTTGGGGGTCAACATGCATCCCAGCTAAGTTTACCTATTATGTATTTACTATGTATAGTGAACAAATTGTGACTCCAGGCATTCTGGAGGGAAATAATTTTTTTCACCCAACCTTGAGGTCTCGAGTTTCTGGAGTGAAAGAGATGCTGGGAATGTATGAGGAAGGATCCTAAAGAGGCAGAGAAAGACAGTCACGTGGGGTGGAGGATGTAAAGAATTAAAGAGATTCTGGAGCCTTAGAAAGGGATACTCCGTCATGTTTCCTGTTACTGACAACTGAGTGACCACTGGTCCTTGTCGACTTGGTCAGAACAAGTTCTGCTCCATGGATACCTGCATCCTCCTTTCATCACAGGACTGCACTCGCTCAGTGGACTTTTGAGCAAAGCATGGTGGCAGGCAGAGAGCACAGCCCTGGGCTCCAGAGCCTGCCTTTTCCTTCACCTATCAACCATAAAGTTCCATTTTGTCAGACAGAGCAACCTGGCTTGAGCTCCATCTTCAGCACAATAATTTAAGTGGACTCACCATCCCACGCGTCTCTCCCTGAGATCCTCAACTATTCGCGGGGATGGCCCCAGCAGCCTGGCTGGCCCAGTGTGACTCTTGCCCTGCAGCCATACTTGTTTGAGTCTAGGCTAGTCATGTGACCTGAGCTTGGCCTATCATATCGTCTTTAGCAGAAATTTTAATAAGAAGAATCAAGTGAGGCAGGCACTAGGGTGGCTGGAGCATAGCTAAGTGCATGGCAGCATTTGGAGGGAAGGGCTTCCTTTCTCTGCTGAGCTTTCTGGTTGCTTCCCACCTCATTACTGAGGTGCTCAGTCCCTCCTGGAACTCATGAGGTGTCCACTTACCTTCTCATACATCCTGTTTGTTTCTTAGATGTTGCAGTTAAAGTTAAGCAGTTGGCTTCTATTGCTTGCAGAAAATAGAGCTTTAGTGATCACATTCACTCACTTTTTCACCCAAAATTATAAGGACACTTAAGCCCTTTACATTTAGCCACAAACAGTAGGAAAGAGGAGGCTGGGGATGAGTGATAGGTTTTCTTTGGAGGAGTTGGAGGTTGCTAGTGGTTCCGAGATTCAAACATTTGGAAATTCCCAGTTTGTAGCAGCAAAACTCAACCTAAATAACTTTTTTGGACATTTCAAGAAGCTCTAAATAATGCAGAACAATAAAATGCTTTATTTCCAACCAACATGCAATCTTACAAAGCCTGCTGTTTGAAAGAGGTCAGTGAGATTTAAGAGTTTTAGCTGAATTCTGGATCTATAGAATTTTGAACTTCAGAAATTTTAATCCTTTCTGACATTCCGAAAAGAATATCCATCTGGGACCATTCAGAAAAGAAAATGAAATTCTGGCCTCTGGGCAGTTCTGCATCTGCAGGCGTGAGAAGCATTCTTCCTACCCGTTGTGCGTTCTTGGGTGGCTTCAAGCCCCGGTGCCCCAGGACTGTCCAGCTGCATGAGTCATCCTGGAGCGTGCTCCCCGTTCCACCTAGTGTTGTGCGGGCAAAGGTTGTGGCATGAGGCTTCTCAGGATCCCTACCTGTGTTCAGACGCTGTGTCTTTCCTCCCACCTCACCTACAGGTCAAGGCCACGTAAGACGAAGGCCTTGCCCTGCAAGGACCTTGAGAGAGGCAGGAGCAGCTTCCACTGAGAGAGGCTGAAGCCTCGGAAGCTGGGCTACCATGTTCTTCCGGAACAGGGGGATCATCATCCTTAGAACCACCTGGAAGCACGAGCTGTCAGATGGTGACAGGGCCTCATAGATCACCCAGCACAGACCCCTGGTTCTGCAGCAGGCAAAGTGGCAGCCCTGATACCTGTAAGGAATTGCTTGGGGCTGCAGCTCATTAGTGGTGCCTCGAAGCACCTGGAATCTGGGTGTCCCCAGGAGATCTTTTCCCGCCTGCTAGGTTTTCTTTACGGTGCTGTTTGCCCACTGGCCCCTGGTGAGGGCCCTGCAGGGAGAGGTAAAAGGGGGCTCCTTATTCATTTCCACTCTGTATGAGTTGATGTTGCCCTCTAAGCCCCAGGTTCCAATAACTTACTGGACTAATGGAGTCACTGGCTATTTTAAACTGTCATTTTCATCTGAGGCATTTCACTCTTTAAACTGACATTTAAACATGTTCAGATGTGGGCAGCCTTCCCTCAGAGCCCAGGAACCAGGCTGGACCCATGTATAGCTGCTCTCCTTTGCCCCCACACTGGAAACCATGAGATATACACTCCATGCCTGCTGAGGAGGTGAGGAAAAAAACTCCAGAGAGTGTAGTTAATGCACGTGCGGTCACACACGGGACCAGGTCCCTCAGTTGAAGTCAGCTCCTTTAGAGCAGAGGCAGGTGTGCTGGCATCTGGCAGGGACACAGGACAAAGATGGCCTCTCTGATGGAGTCAGGGGTCATCCACAGAAAGCAGCCTGTGCCAGTGCCCTGGTGTGGGCAGGGATGTGGCCTGTCCCAGGAATGAGGGGAAGCCTGTGGACTCAATGCTAGGGAGTCGGGCACTGACTGGACAAGGCTGTCAAGTAGCCAGAAGCTAGTCCAGGAAGGCCCTGCAGACACCTAGAGCCCAGGTCAGCGCCGCTCTCCTCCCACCTTCTCCAGAGCACGCCACTCCCCTGTAGCTTCCTGTGCTGAATGCACCTGGTCTGAACCTGCAAGCAGAGGCTCTGTCCAGTGTCCTAGCCCAGAAGCTCCTTATCACCTCCATAACAAAGTCTTACCCTCCACTCACTGCAGCCACTTATGCTGCCCACATGCCCTAGACCTTGTTGTTAGCAAACAAAATAGGGAAACTTCCCTCAACTGGACTCAAAGCAGCCCACATCCTTTCTACCTCTTAACACGACTTATTTTAATATCTGCAGATAAAAGACCCCCACCCCAAAATTAAAAAAAAAATAAGCTGAACACACGCAGGACAGGGTAGCTTTGGCTAAATAGAAATCCAAATGATATAAGCTGAAATAAGCAAAGGTTGTGTTGCTGGAAATCTTCAGTATTGGAGCAAAGACAGAAACCCTTTTTTAGCTGACCTGGGGAGGCGGGGTCATACAGCATGCACATTTTCTGGTGAGACTATTGAGGTGAATCTTCTTCAGGAATGTTGGAAGTGAAGGCGTCCAGGATACCTAATGTGTGATGTGAGTTGATCCTGGAGAAGTGAAGTCTCCATGTCAATGCTGGTCCTGAGGCTGTTGGCCGTAGTGTTAAAAAAAAATTCTGATTTATGGCCAACTCATTTCTCATAAAAATCTGTTTTTTATGAGAAGTTTGTAACTTCAGAAAAAGTCTAAAGATTTTTTTAGAATGGCAGCATTGACGGCATTTGCCCATAACTGCCGCAGGGGCTCTTGGGTCCATTGCAGGCCTCACCCTGTGTGCTCCCCGACCTCTACCCAGCCCACTCCTCCTGTTTTCTCCTCTGTCTACTCCAGTTGAGTGTCCTTGCCCTCCATTCAACCAAAACTACCCATTTCAAGGTTACTATTGATGGCCACACTGCAAATACAGTGCTGAAGGCCCAGTTCTCACCTCACTTGAAGTTCCTGCAATGTTTTGGTTATACTGGAGCCAACTAGCAGTTATCATGTGCAATTACTCCCAGTGTGAGGAATTCACCAGGAAGAGGTAACCGAGGAGTACAACCCACTTTTTGCTTACTAACCACACATTTTACAAGTTAATGAAGCAATTAATAGACAAAGCAATTAGGGTTAATTCAGCAGTCAAGCCATTGTGCGAGCTAGTTTCCTGCTCGAAAGCTAACTTCCCAGGTTAGAAGGTCAGCATCACCTCCCTTGGGATTTGTCCTGTTGATCAGGCCATCCTACGGCTTCCAGCCTCCTGGCTACCCCCAACCAACATGGAATTGGCTCTGCTGGATGACAACTTCATTCCATCTCCTCAAGGAAATCTCATAGTGACAGCTCTGTGCTCTCCAGAGAGGTGCCTGGAGACCAAGGCTTGTCTTGATATTTTGGTGGCAGGCTGAGTTTTTGATGAAATATTTGCTTCTTTGGTTTTTTTTTAAGACAATCTTTTATACTCTTGCGGTGTCTCAGGCTGAAATATCGGAGTGATGGGCTATGTGTCTCCTCTTCCTGTCACAGCCAGCCTAAGAGCAAATTCAGAGCCTCATGTTTCAGCACCGATCTGGCCGCTCTTCAGAGCCTCCATCACCCCATGTGGGTCCAGCAGGGCCATCTTTTTCGGGGCAATGGCAAAGGCCTCACAGCTGCTTTCTCTGCACCACCCTCGTCACGCTCTCCTCCCAGCCATGCCAGTGTGGCCTTTTGTAATGTACGTTTTAGAGTTCACTCCCCTGTTCAAAACCCCATTCCAGCGTAAAAGCTAAAATCCCCCTATCTGCTCCCACCCAGGGTGACTCTTCAGCCCTCTTTTGCACCCCTTTCTGGCTCTGTTTCAACCATGCTGACCTGCCTGCCTCACAGCCTTTGCCCTTTGCCCTCTTGGCTTCCTCTGCCTGGAACGCCCCCACCAGCCATCAGCCTGGCTTCTGTCCTCTCTGCCTTCTTTCCACTCACCCATCTCTTCCTTCCCATTTCCCCCGCTGGGTTCTCTTGTAGCACCCACTTTCTAAGCCCCATGCACTTTACTGAGTGATTTGTTTTCTGTTGCTGCCACTGTAATATCAGTTCACAGGTGCAGGGATTTTTGTCTTTTTTCCCCACTTCTACATTCCTGAAGAAAGTAAGTGTCAGATACCGAGCAGGTGTTCCAAGGTGCCCGTTAATTGAATGGAGAATAAGCCTAGCTGTTTGATGTGTTCCTTATGAGACCTCTCTTTGTGTTTGAATATGTTACCAAATCATGGCAGGGATAAAATTCCTTTCATACCCGATCATTCATCCCATAGCATTTGGTGTGGGGAGATCACTGCTTTCCACGAAATCTGTCCCAATACTAATGGCAAACACTGAGTTCTCAAATGGTTTTCTATCAACTGACTAGGAGAGACATACTAAATATCATACTAAATTTTAGCTTCTTTGCTTTCAGTCATTCGTAAAAGCCAAACTAGTTTAAATCTAGTCAAACAAAATCCAACCTCTGGTCATGTTTCCTTCTACTAATTTCAATGTAGTGCTTCCTAATAATTAGCCTTATTAATTGAAGACTTCTGGGCGTCCCACAGAGCTGACCTAGCATAGCAACGGCTATTGTGGGTTTGACACAGGCTGTGAGTTCGGGCATAGAAAAAACGTGTGGCTGCTGGCTTCATTTCCTTACTATTAATGGGCTGTGGCTGAACCTGGTATTTGTGGAGACAATGGGCACAGGCTTTCTCCATGGCAGTAGCCATCACCAGGGAACTGCGAAGAGGCATATCATGTTTCAGAGTCCTCTAAAGCCAGCTCAGGAGGGTGCACCAGGGGCAGGATTGCAGGGGGCCCATGCTGCCATCACCATCACCCTTCAAGTGACACAGATTCAGTGTCACTCCAGCTAAGTGCCATGGATATGCAATTACATAGACAACGGGGGTACAAGGAGCTCCAGAGCCAGCGATGGTGGCAGCTGAATGTACCATCCAACCTGCTGTATTCTGGTGGGGCTTCTCTGAGGGGACCTCAGTTGACGGCGCCATCTTCCCCATTGGCACCCTATCAAGAGAGCACACTAGCTTCCATCACGGGACTCTTGATCTGGGCAACGTCATCTCACACAAAGTTCTTGATTTCAGAGATGCAGAATATTGCATGACACATGGAGGCCAAACGATGTGATGCCCCGATGAACGCAGAGAGCCCTGGAGGGGAAGAGGTGGAGGTCAGAAGAGGAAGCCGTTTGCTTTCTGCCTGTCTTTGTTCCACTATCCTGACTGATGGAGGTGATTGTTTCTTTATTTTAAATATGACTTGAAAGCATCAATTCAAGCCAGTGCCAGAAATCTGTTCCTAGGCAAATGACAGAAGAATCACCTTAGTGAAAATGTTTAGCTTGTCATGAATCTAAAGCTGTGGTTCTTGAGGCGGCATTTTGGGAATTTGTGAGGTCATCTTTGCTTGACACCGTGATTGCCAGAGCCCTGCTGGTGTTTATAGGCAAAGATCAATGACACTAAATGTTTTGCAATGCACAGGACAGGATAATAAACAGTAGCTGTCATAGCAGAAAATGCTGAATTCTCAGGGGCTTAGTACAACACAAATTTATTTCTTGCTCAAGAGGAGTTGAAGCAGGTCTCGCGACCTGTCCCTCCTTGTACAGCTCCATCTGGAACACACGGCCTTGCAGATCCCTGTGAATTCCTGTGGGACCCTGTGGGTCCCTGTGAGTCCTTGTGGCAGGAGCCAGGGAGAAATGGAGGAAGGGGACCTGCTCTCACTTGCTTCAGCCCTGAAGTCCCATAGACCACTGACCACTGCCACAGACCGTCCACAGGCCAGACTGAGTCACATGGCCACCACTGGCCAACAAGGAAGCTTGGCGGCTGGAGGAGCAAAAGTGGCATTGGAGGAGCCTCATCTCCGATAACGTCTCCCATGGTGAAGGGTTATACCACATTCCACCACACTCCCTGGGGTCCTGATTCTTGCCAAGAAGGAATTCGCTCAGTGCTGAGCACATAGCAGGCATAAAAAACAGGGAAAAGTAATCTGCTGATGGTAGGGGCAGATGCTTTATCTCTTACAGGTCTGTTTTATCAACCTAACCAAAGAGCTGATTTTAAAGTTAAGCAGATTCTTTCCTACATTTTAAGGTTTTTGTGTGTGTGTGTTGGGTGGTGAAATTTTAGCTTAGCCACTGGAAATATATTGCTATCTGAATCCCTGGAAACCTGTACAAATGTCATTTTTAATTTTAACATTTGACAGATGAGCTCCATTTCTAAGGCTTTGAACGCTGAACTGTTGGTCTTTGGTGTTTTGTGTGTGTGTGTGTGTGTGTGTGTGTGCCATCATATTATAGAATAAACATGTTTGCCTTCTCTATTGTTCTGATCAGAACAATGGTAGGGTTTAGTTATCTGGAAAAAGATCAAGGTTTTAGGTTTAGCTGCAACACTTGGTATAAAAGGTCTTTTTCATTCTCGTGCCTAAAAATTTGAAATTCAAACCAGAACAAAAAAATAGAATTGGTGTAGAGGCAAGAAGATGGCCTGAGTTCCACACCTTGATGCTGATGCACTTTATCCACAGAATTATTTCTTCCTTAGGTTGGGGCAACTTTTAGTTCAAAGACAGTTCTAACACGCTCATTCATCATTGTCCTTAGAACATGAGCCGGAGGCTGCAAGCTAAGACACACACCAACAGCAGCAAGCATCAGCAGAACATAGGGTGTGGAGATGGCGGAAAATTCCAGAAACTGCTTCCAGAGCCTCTGAATGCAAGATCAATACCTACTTGTGTCTTAATAGGTTCTGTATGGTGTTGAGTTATTAAGAAAACAATGATTATATTTAGAAACATTAAGTAGGCAGATAAAAGTATTACATATTTAAAAAAAATTTTCATTTAGTATGTTTACATGCAGTTTGGGCATTAAAATAAGTTTACATCATCTAGAACATTTAGTTGTCCACTGATGTTGGATACAGTATTTTATGCTTCGGTTTTGCTGTTAATAAAAACCGGGCTGATGGCATCTGGTCTCCCTCCTTCTCTGTTGGATGATGTGGCTTCAGTGAGCATGTTGAATCTGGTGCTGCTGGTGATGCTATGGAGTGGTAGTTCTCTAGTGGAGCAGTGGTGTGAAATGGGGTGGTGGGCCCAGATGGCCTGGGATCTCGCTGGCCAGCTCTGCGTGCCTCTTTCCCAGCTTTGCCTCTAACAGCTGTACCTGCAGCATCCTTCAAAGACTACCACTGGGCTACTGCATCTGCAGGAGCTCAGAGGGCTGGAGGTGCCTTGGAGTTCCTGTCCCTTGGGGTGGCCTGCAGTCCACGTCTGATGGTGCAGAAGGGGGAAAGCCCAGACTCTTTGCTTAGGAAGGGGAGACTCTGAGGTGCGATTTATGCTCCAGAGCTCCCTGCCCCTTCAGGCTGAGCTGGAGACTGCCTGCCTTTTCCTAACACTGTGCTCTTGCTGCCCCAGCAGGCTTGCTCCCCACTTCTTTCTGGATTCTCATCATGTTCTTCCCAAATCAATTGCTTGCAGACAAATACTCACCTTAGTTTCTGCTCATAGGGAACCTAACCTCAGACAGGAAGGAAGCAGATGGTTAACTGCAGTAGCTGAGTTCACAACTGCACTCACAAAGGCAGGGCCATGTTCTCTGCTTCACTTTAATGAATTCAAACTCCCTACAAGATTAGTCTTAAACCCCGAGTCCCATCTCTTTTCTAGAAAACAAAGAACAGCTTGGAGGAGGCATCTGGTAGAGGTTGCAGGAACTGTAGCCTTGTGGCTCTGCTGTGTCCTGAGCCTGTCTGATTCCCACAGCTGCAGAGGACAGCTGCAGGCCCTGATTGCAGGGTCAAGATCAATCCAACACATGTGTGATCGATCAAGACTTTCAACTTAAGAATGTTGGCATTTCCAAACTTTCTGGTCATGTAATTCAACCAATAAAAGTTGTAAGTACGTGTGTATACTTACACGTGTATTAATGTGCCTTGTGTACATGTGTACATGCATATTACTAATATCTATGTTTTAAGCTGTGCAAGAATATTGATTAATATGACATGAAGACATTTAAAATATTCAATTTATCAATGATAAAAAATTTTAGCAAGAATAGTTTAGTGGGGACAACAGAATCAAATATATTTCAAAATGCTTGAAGATTTTTTAATATTTTGTGATACACAAATTTGATTTATTTTGATATTTGGCTTTAAATGCTGACATAGCAGAAAAAAATATATACCTGGAAGATATGAAGTGTCACTTATGCACTCTAAATCCTATTTCCATTTTTCAATCTCCTTTATCAATTATGCAAATATGTATATGCTGTAAATTTCATTTTCTTTGTTGTTTTTAATGATTGACTTCATATCCTATGGAAGTTTTTCATCTGGAAAACTTTTTTTTTCAAATTTGAATAGCTCACAGATGAGAGTGATGTTGAGGTGACACATTTCTATTCTTCCTAATAAAATTATGTGACAAAGAAAATACTTTAAAATATTTATTTTCACGATGCTTTCTCCTTGCTGTGAGTTTCTTTGAAAAAGAGCTTTTATTCTCACTCATTGTCAAAGCACTATGTTTACCTTGAAAGGATGGATTGGAATGTTAGACCCACTGGGGCACACACACTGCAGAGAGCTGATTGTCCCCTAGGATGGCAGCATTTTTGATAACAAGAGTCCATCAGTGGTGAGGAGCTTGTAGGAAGGGCAGATCTCCACTGTCCTGCTGAGTATGTGCAAGTTGCAGGAGCTTGTGTCTTTGTGCCAAGTGCTGTGGGATGGGCCACAGTTTTCAGGAGGATCTGCTGTGCGCCTCCCCTCCGCATGCTGTTTCCTTCCCTCCTTTGTCTGTCTCAAGCTGGAAGAAATCTTTGAATTACATGAGAGATTGCAGTTTTAAGTTAGATTGGACTGCACTTTTTTTGTATCTAAAAAGAGTGTGATGCAATAATTGAAAGTAACAGGAAATTGAATCTTCTTGAATTTTAGTTAAGGAATAGAAAAAGAATCTGAACAATAATATGTGTAAACGGAAACTAAAGAAAAGTAAAGTCATTTCACATTGCAGCTCACCAGCATTCACCCTGTTAATTATACCTTTTATAATCATAAGCTTTATTATTGAGCATTTTATGTCAAGAGATTCAGAGTTTGATCCTCCTCCAAAATTATCCTCTATGATAACACCCAGTGATTGAATTATTTGTTTTTTTTTATATATATACATATTTTTTATTGCATTTTAGGTTTTGGGGTACATGTGAAGAACATGCAAGATTGTTGCATAGGTACACACATGGCAGTGTGATTTGCTGCCTTCCTCCCCATCACCTATATCTGGCATTTCTCCCCATGCTATCTCTCCCCAACTCCCCACCCCCACTGTCCCTCCCCTATTTCCCCCCAACAGACCCCAGTGTGTGATGCTCCCCTCCCTGTGTCCATGTGTTCTGATCGTTCAACACCCACCTATGAGTGAGAACATGTGGTGTCTGATTTTCTGTTCTGTGTCAGTTTGCTGAGAATGATGGTCTCCAGGTTCATCCATGTCCCTACAAAGGACACGAACTCATCGTTTTTGATGGCTGCATAATATTCCATAGTGTATATGTGCCACATTTTCCCTGTCCAGTTATCATCGATGGGCATTTGGGTTGGTTGTTTTTGTTTTTTTGAGATAGGGCCTTGCTCTGTCATCCAGGCTGGAGTGCAGTGATGTATCACAGCTCACTGCAGCTTCAGTCTCCTCAGCTCAAGTGATCCTCTTACCCTGGTCTCCCACATAGCTGGGACCACAAGCATGTGCCACCACACCCAGCTATTTTTTTTTTTTTTTAATGGTAGAGACAGGGTCTCCTTATGTTGCACAGTCTGATTTCAAACTCCTGGGCTCAAGTGATCCTCCCACCTCAGGCTCCCAAAGTGCTGGGATTACAAGCATGAGCCACAGCGCCAGGCCAGAGTCTTGTGGCTGGAGCAGCTGAGCCCTGAGAAACTCTGTCCTGCATGCCCAGGAATGTCTACAAGAGCCCTGGAAGATTCCACCTGGGCCTCAGCAGCAGGCATGGACCCGCTGCCATGAGGCTTTTCATAATCGGCTCTGTCGTGAAGAGGAACAAAGCTGTGAGTGCATTTCATGGGTTGTTCTTCAGGGCTGTAGCTGCTGAGATGGTTTCACAAGGCACCCTGAATCCTGACTCCTCAAACGTACTCACCAGCAGGGAAGACTGTACAGAGAGCCATCCGGCTCGCTCCGGAACAGTGGTGGGTTGCAGGTCGCCCTTATGGCTGAACAAAGATGGAATTCAGTGGAATGCTCACGTCGCTGTTTGCGCTTCTTGGTTTTCCTCTTGAATCTGTGCCTATTTACCCTCTGCTTCTAACTTAGCCTGAAGATTTCAAGTTTTATTTTGAGACAGATTTCTAAGCAATTAAAACATTTACACACCGTAGCTTCTCTTTATGAAGCACTGTAAACACTGAGCAGATTGAGGAATAAAACAACCCAATACCTCATGGCAGTGACTCCAGCAAGGAGGGAGAGGCCACATGTGCATCTTGTGTGCGCCTGGCTGGTGTCAGGCGGTAGGATTTATTTTCAGGGCTAACGCTCCATTCACCAACGCCCCTCTTACCCCATTCTCGAGGAGCCTCTGCAAATAGCTTAATTTTGCCTGTTGAAGCCCAAGTTGAAAGCAGGCTCCTCAGTTGCCTTGCCTCTTCTCTCCAAAGCAGCCTCTGCCTACCACGTTATCATCCCTGCATTCACCCGGATGAGAAAGTGGAAGGTTGATTGGCCCTATCCCTTGAGAGGAATTCCCTCCCACACCTAACTCCTTCCTAAGTATACCATCTATTTTCTCCATGTTTGGCAGTGCTGTCACGGATGGACAGCACACACAGGCACTTGTGCACACACACATATCACACACATGTGCACTCATGCCCCCATACACATTTTAGGTTTTGGGGTGACAGGAGAAGTTTTGAGTCAAGAGGCATTCTGAGTTTTCAGTCCAAACCCTTCTTGTCTTCGGTGAATTCTTCCTGCAAAACCCTCCTATCTCTTTACATCCTGACCCTTGATGACAGTGAATGTGTCACCATCCATGGCTCATTGAGTACCACTGGCCGAGACTACTTGTGCAAACCATTGTATCAATTGCACTGGAAACATCTCGAGGCCAGGGACTGGCTCTTCTTGCCATTGTGCACTCCCTTTTGCTCTAGGTCAGCGCTGCAGGTATTGTAGGGGCTTAGTAATATTTGCCAGATGATATATTTGACCTACCCTTTGAGAATAAAGAAAACTTTTCACTTGCTGACAATCAAGTGAAACCAAGCTTGGTCTCTAACATCTTCCCTGTTCTCAGGAACACTTGAAGAAGCTGATGCTTCTGCAAGAGAAGGAAGGGGCTGATACCTGGTGAGATTTAACCTGTGCTAGGGGCTGGGCCAAGCAGGTACATGCATGAACTTACTTCATCTTCAAACTAATCCCGTAGTGAGTGTACAACTTTTGTATAAGAAATGAAGGCTTAGAGTTGCCCAAAGTCACAGAGCGCATAAGGAACAGAGACAGGGTTCCTTGACTCTACGTCACTCCCAGGTCTTGGCCTTTGAGTCTCAACATGGTGTCTAGCAGCTTGAATTTCTCTCTCCATCCTGTTTCCATTCCCTGTGCCTGGTTAGTGGTGAGTGGCATCCTGATTAACAACAAATGTCAACTAAATGGAAATGTATGCAACGGAACAACACTTCAACATCTGTTGTGACCTGGCTCCCAGTTGCCCTGTGCATCAAGCTGGGTTTCTGAAGCACCGTCCTCCATGCTAGGAAGATTACTCTGTGTGCACAAGCTGGATGCTGTTCCTTGTTGCAGGCTCTCTTGGTATCCCCTTCATAACCCTGTGGCACTTGTGGTTTCCATCCACCCAGACCAGATGGTTTCCAGCGTTCCTCACCTGCTACTGCTCACCTAAGAGCAGGTACAGGCCACCTGGGGTGATAGTGGACCAGGTACCAAGGGGGTGATATCTCTGGGAGCAGCCATCAACCAGTGACCAACAGAGCTTCATGAATAAAGATGCCAGTTTCCCCACCCCTCAGCTGCAGTGACACAGAAGCCTGTGCTGTCTCCCAGGGTTCCTCAGCAGGACCCCACTCAGGAAAGCCCCTAATCACCTCCTTAGGTCCCTAACTCCCTGCCTCTGCCCTGGCAGTGCTTCCTGGGGTCACTACCTGTGTTCACATTCTGTCTCAGAATACACTCCTGGAGGCCTGGGAAACGCCCCAGGTCCCAACGGGGCTGTATGTTCCCGTCTGGACCATTTGTGGGACATGTGTGGGAGCAATGAGAGCACCATGGCTTTCCCATACTTATGTGGCCGCTCCCAGGGGCCAGCTTCAGAGCTCGCACATGAGAGGCTGGGACACAGGCAATGAGGAGAAGCAGTCTGGGGTCTTCATGGGAGATCTGGATTAATTTGATAAGAACCAGAATGAAAAAGATTCAGGGAGAGGGCGATGCTTCAGCTCCTAAATGGCCAGGTTATCACTCCTTGTTTGTCCTTCCCTCCCTTCCACCGGCTCCCTGTCTCTCTCCTTCCCTCCATGCCTCTGTCTCTTTTACTCTGTGTCTTGGTCTCTCTCTCTCTCTCTCTCTCTGTCTCTCTCTCTCTCTCCTTTGTCGTCTAAGACAGGATTTTGTTCATCTTCCTGTGAGTGCTCACATTACTTTCTTTTTAATGCATGGACCACCACACATTTAGATTCTTTACCTTCCTCTTCCTAAAAACAAATCCAGGTTATTTCAGGGACTGATCAAGGAGGACAACGGGCCCGCTCTCTGGTTAAGCAGAGGCCACTATAGCGCCCTTCTCCATTCGTCTCCATTGGCGGGCTCCTTACGCTGCTCATGCACACCCTTTGGTGCTCCTTGTAAAACTCAGAGAAGGGCATCCCTAATTTGCTGAACACTAGGAATCTATAAACATGATCTGGGCGTCATGTGGCAGGTAGCACGTTGAATCCCAGCCTCGTTTGAGCTGGTTGTACTGGAACTGTGTTCTACTAACTTCTGCTTGGGAACAATTTTGACACAGACCTGGGTGCCCCACTCATTCTGTGGGCTTCTAGTAGCTTGGCTTTGCCTTTCGTAGGTGTGGGTCTGCATCAAACTCATTCTGAGCAGGAAATATTTTAATGATGTAGAAGGCCAGTGCAATTCATGAATTCTCTAAACAGTGCTTTATCTATGGGCATGATTCAGACAGGAAGATGTAAAGTCAGTTATTTAAAATCTTTTGGTAAAGACATTGCAGCCAGAGAAAACATCTAGTGATAGACCAGAAGTGCTTTGTACAATGTCCGATATTCAAGAATCGAACGAGCACCTGTCTCATCCTGAGAGTGTGACCCTCAGCAAATCATGCCACACTCATGTTTATTCAATGCTCTTTAAACACATTTAGGCCCCCTTTTGAACAACCTAATGTATTAGTCTTTTCTCACATTGCTATAAAGAAATGCCTGAGACAGGACAATTTATAAAGAAAAGAGGTTTATGGCTCATGGTCTTGCAGGCTTTACAAAAAACATAATGACTGGCATCTGCTCAGCTTCTGGAGAGGTCTCAGGGAGATTTAATTATGGCAAAAGGTGAAGGAGAAGCAAGCGTGTCTTCCATGGCCAGAGCAGAAGGAAGAGAAAGAGGGTTAAGGTGCTGTCCACTTTTCAACAACTCACCATCACGAGAACAGCATGGAGGGGACAGTGCTGACCCATTCATGAGAACTTCACTCCCATGATCCAGTCACCTCTCACCAGGCCCTACCCCCAACACCAGGGATTACAATTTGACATGAGATTTGGTGGGAACACAGGTCCAAACCAAATCACCTAAGCTCTTTCTTTCTTCTTTAATGGAATTTAAAATACCAAAATAAATAAAACACTGCTGGGTATGGACGCAGCTTCCCATAAAGTGCCTATTATCTCTGTGTATTTTGGGACGTCTAATGTGTAAAACTTGGGGAGGCGGCCACTCACCTTGGACTTCCCATATCCTGATTTGGACAGGAGGCTGGGCATGGGCACAGCTGTGGTCGGAGACTGTCTCTGTTTTGGGAGGACATCAGCCTGCCCACCTGTCCCACTGTCATGCCAAACACAGTGGTCTTCCCCAATGCTGGCCTGATTGCCATGAAGACAACCAGATGTGAGATGGGGCGTCAATACAAATGTGTTTCCAATGACTTTACCTCTTTTACTCTCGGCCTCCTTTGCAGGGCTGGTTCTGAAGAAGAATTAACGCTTTAGAATCTTTGGCTCTAGCAAATGCCAAGAGTGACAGTCCCCTTTCGGAGCATATTTAGAGAAGGAAAGGGCTGGGAATAAGAAGGCGCTTCCTGCCTCATCTGCCCACTCTGCCCTGGAAGCTCCTTGCTTCAGGCTCAGCCTCCGCCCTGCAGACAGAAGCACATCTCAGGTCAAAGTCTTCACCCACTGCACCTCTGGGACAGCAGAGAGGGGAGGATTCTCCCAGGAAGTGTGCCTGAGGCAGGTCCACTCTGCATTGCTAGTTATGAATCACTCGGAACAGGGAGACCACCCTGAGGTGTTAAAGCCACGGCCCCTGTGAGTGGGAAAGAGGGCATCAGTCCACTCTGGATTCTTTCCACTCCCCCGCACGTGGCAGTGTTGCAGGACACGTAATAAAACCCAGTACTCAGCCCCTCCTGCGCCTCACGCTGCTGCCCAGAGGCTGGAGGCTGAGCAGTGAACTGGAGGCTCAGGAGGTCTGCGTGGCGGGTCCAGCCCTGTGGTGAATGTGCAGCTCTATCCGGGGAGAACCAGCGCTACCCCCAGTGGTTGAGAGAGGCAGCCAAAGATGTTCTTATCTTCAGAATTAGCCATTTATTATGCTCTGCACCTCAGCGCTCCCATAAATCCAATGGGAACGGCTCCCACTGGTGGACTGTGTTGCCACAGTGGGCATCCTCTGTCCACCTCACAGTGTCCTGACAGCCACAGACAGGGAGGCACTGGCCACCACCACCGTCACACAAACACCCTCCTTGGCATGCCTCCTGTCAGCCTCTCTGCCAGTGTCTGACCTGCAGGGTGTCCCTGGTGCTATCCCAGAAGCCTGCTGCCTGTACCCACAGAAGCCACCGGGATAACCTCTAATGAAAAAAAGAAAGAAAGAATGAATGAACCGTAAGAGGACCTGACCTTTCTCCAGAACAGTCACATTCCCTTCATTTGACCAGCCCCTGCTCGGCACCCCTCCGAGACATCACTCCTGGGCCCTGACCTCCTGCCCTGCTGGGGCGGGGGTGGGGCTCTGCTGCAGGGCGAGCACTGTGACTTCTAAGCTAGGTCTGTCCTCATCCTGTGGAAAGTGAGGGGTCCGACCAAGCTTCTGGGCAGCGTCTCTCACCTCTGCACATGGGTGGACTCAGAGGACTCCTTCAAGCAAGATGAAGGTGTGTTATTAATCTGGCATCTTCTTCATTATATGAACCAATGAAAATTTAACTCAGACATCGAGCACATGTGAAATGGTCATGATCTAGGGATATTTCAAATCAAGAATTCTAGCTCCTTATGAAGGCCAACAAAACTTAGCAATATTTTAAAAATCTCTAAGAAGTTTTGTTTGGAATTGTATGGTTTCTGGTGAAATGCCAGAATGAGTTGTTGCAAAATGTATTCAAAAGTAACTAAAGAAATTACTTTTCTTTGGTATTGTTGATTATAAGGTAAATTTTAAAGGTCGTATTTCAAAATCATTGACTTTAGTTTTAGTGCAATTGATCTGAGATCATTCTGACTGTTAACATTAGATAGAAAAATGAATGGCTGAATAATATCATTCTTCATGACAATAAAACTTTTTAGGAATTTAAGAAATAATATTTATGTGTCTGTTTTTCATTCTAGGAAAGCAGGCAGCCACATCATTTAATTGGGGTGTGAATTATTTAAGAAACACACACATACGTCTTCCTCTGTGTGTGTGTATCTTACGTATACACATATATATATACATACAGAAAAAGATGAAAGGCCTCTGTTTTATGGTACCTTAATCTGTTTATCTGACAAGCATGGAGACAATTCTCACTAACTGTGGTTGTAAAGGCTGTGTTTGGCTGAAGATTTTTTTGGAAGTATCAGGCTTGTGTGTCTAGACAATGGAGTCCTCATTCATGCTCGATTCCTTTCCCATGACGGCCAGGGAAGACTTAAGCCCTGCCATCATCGCATGTGAGCCTTGGTGACTTTCTCCACCTGATGATTAGCAAATGCATCAGTGGCTTGTAGCTGAGTCACTGTGTCTGAAACTCACTTTCCCTCTTTGTAAAACATCTGCTTTAAAAGCCAAGATGATGTTTGCATGGGGAAGCCTCCTAAGTTTTAGAAAGAACAGCATAGGAAGTAACAGGCCTGCAGGTTTGGGGATTGTGAATTTCATTCTGAGTTAATCCAAGCAAAAGAACAAGTAGGAGGTAAATGAATGTGGATAAGATGTTAAATAACAGAGCCCACCTATTAGAGAATATCTAAAATAATTGTGGAGCAGAAATATGTTGCTCGTTCCCTGACATTTTAGATAATTCATTCATTCTTTTTTTTTTTTAAGTAAACTGTGGGATAAAAGAAGGCTTGCTTGAGTCCCAGTGAGAGGTGAGCACAGCCTAATAAAGCATTATCCAGCTGTTCTGGGTGTATAGAGACAGGCAAAGAAGGCCTCTGAGCAACAGTTGGAGTATGAATACTTCATTTGTGCTCGTCCCCTCAGCAGAGCCACACAGAGCGATGTCTCCATGTCTCTAAATCTACCCACACCATGGTCTGAAGGATAAGCTTGCAAATGCTCCATCATCTGCAACAGCCCCTGCTTCTTTAACTCCTCCCAAGAGCATCCGAACCCAGCTAGGGTCTGATCACAGTCCTCTCCACATCCTCCGACTGGGAGCACCATGAATCTCTATGGCCTGTGGTCTCCTGAGCAGGTAACACACCCGAATTTGACTCCAGTTATGGCCCTGGTGGTCTCTGGCTGGGGATATGGATGGCTGTAAGCCTGAGCTAACATTTTGGGGGCTCTGCTGGAGGGCAGCTCTCATGCGATGAATCTTGAGTATGGTGGGGACTGTGGGAGCAGGAGCTTAAAAAGTTAGAAAAACACTCGGGCTGCCTGAGGTGAGTGGGGAGGTGTGCTGCGTGGATTAATCATATCTGCCCTGAGAGAGGAAAGGACCATCACTAAGGCCCAACCTCCAAATGCAACCCTTACAGTGAGATTAAAAAATTATTTGTTAAATAAAGGATCCCCTATTGGATACATGAATTCATGTCCCCAGGGATAGTATTTACTGGGTATAACAGAACTGACTTGTGGCCTCTGGCTCAGCCCCTCCTCCCTCCAAAGAGTGTCCTTTGATTGGCCTACATTCATGGGCTCACTGATATTTTTAAAACTTCAAACAACCTCTTTTTGGGGCCGTCACGGAACCATGATATGTAATTTCTCCGGGGATCTCACTGGATGATAAAACCAAATCACACATCTATGACCTTTGTCCATTTGTTCCTGGTGAACTAAAGTGAGATGTGTCACCTTCTGCAGGGCGCTATGAGCTAACACAAAGAGTGTTAAGTTGTTCCTGCCTCTTAGTGAGGAGCAATCATACCGGTGCCAAAATTCCATGGGATTTCTTATTTTTCTAAAGCATCATAACAAAATTTCTGTTAATTTATTTGTGGTTCAGGGTGTGATAAAATCTATTGCTGGGAGGTGAGAATCCTCATCTGCAGCTGGTAGAAACATGATTAAGATGCTTTTTGTGTGTTTTAGTATATAAAAAAAAAATCCATGACTCAGAAATTGCACTCCTTGGAATCCGTACCATAGAGATGACACTAACGGGTTACAGCTATATTTTATTTTTAAGGATGCTACTAGAGCCTTTGTGTTAGCAGCAAAAACTGAAAACAAGAAAATAGTCCCATTATTGGGACAATGATGGAATAACTCACGGTTTATCCACATCACAAAATTATGGAGTTATTAAAATGAGAGAAAAAACAGCAGTTCCACACACATAGGAATATCCATGAAGTATATTGGAGAGGGTTGAGGGGGGAGCAGCAGCAGGCATTGGGCACTACACTGTGGTCAGAGAAAGGAAGACCAGGGTCCTGTGCGCAGACAGCCATCCAGGTATGGTTATGTGATTTCATCTGTGTGCCAACGTGCCTGACGACTGCAAGAGCTGGAGAGATTTACAATAGCCATGTGTGGTTGGAAGTAGTTATAAGCAAAAGGGGGGAAAAAGGAGGAAAGCAGACTACAAAGGGAAACAAAAATTAGCCAAGAAATTGTGCTTTAGGAAAACTGGCATTGATACGTGATCCATTTCAGTTAAATTATGTGTGTGTAGAAAAGGGATCTCTGTAGCCACCCATTAATGGGAGTGTCTGTGACACGCTGCCAAGTGAGAGAAAGCAGTTAATGTGTAAAGTATGCTCTATTCGGTTAAAAAAATGAATGGACAGCCAAGTAGCCAAAACAATCGTGAAAAAGAAGAACGAAGTTGGAGGTCTGACACCCCTGATTTCGAAACTTACTATAAAATGACAGTAACCAAAATAGCAAAAAGACAGACTTACCGACTATGAAATAGATAGGGAGCCTCGAATTCTCCTTCACACATAAGGTCAAGTGATTTTCAGCAATGGTGTCAGTTTCATTCAATGAGAAGAGGACTGTGTTCTTAACAAACAGTGCTGGGGAAACTGAATATCCACCCAAAAAACAGTGAAATTGGATGCTTGCTTTATACCATATACAAAAATTAACTCAAAATGGATCGAAGGTTTAAACAGAAGAGCTAAAACTCTGTAACTCTTAGAACAAAAGACAGGGGAAAGTGTCATGATATTATTTCTTGGATATGACACTTAAAGCAAGGCAACAAGAGAAAAATAGATGAGTTGGACTTATTCAACTTTAAAGACTCTGTGCATCTAAGCACACTACCAAGAAAGCAAAACGGTGGTCTATAGAAGGGGATAAAACATTTGAAAATTACACATGTGGTAAGGAATTAATAGCCAGAACATATGAAGGACTCTTAAAACCCAACAACAGCAAAACAACCCAATAAAATTGACAAAGGACTTGAATAGACGTTTCTTCAAGGAAGATGGACAGACAGCCGATAAGCATGTGACAAGATGCTTAGTCAATATCATTACAGAGAAATGTGAACGATAATCACAGCGAGATTCCAATAGGATGGCTACTACTGAAAAATTAGAAAACAGCGAGCATTGGTGAAGATGTGGAGAAGTTGGAATCCTTGCGGGAATGCTTATGGGAATGTGAAATGGTGCACACTGCAGAAAACAGTATGGCAGTTCCTTAAAAAACATAGAATTACCACATGATGCAGCAATTCCACTTCTGGGCACATACTCGTAAGAATTGAAAGCAGGGGCCGGGCGTGGTGGCTCACACCTGTAATCCCAGCACTTTGGGAGGCCAAGACAGGCGATCACTTGAGGCTGGGAGTTTGACACTAGCCTGGCCATCACAGCGAAACTCTGTCTCTACTGAAAATACAAAAAGAAATTTACAAAAAAAAATTTAGCTGGATGTGGTGGTGTGCACCTATAATCCCCACTACTTGGGAGACTGAGGAGGGAGAATAACTTGAACCCTGGACCCAGAGGTTGCAGTGAGCTGAGACTGTGCCATTGCACCCCAGCCTGGGCAACAAGAATAAAATTTTGCCCCACTATCCACAAAAAAAAAAAAAAAACCCCTTGGAAGCAGAGATAGATATTGCATACTCATATTCATAGCAATTTTATTCACAATAGCCAAGATAAGGAATCAATCTAAGAGGTCCTTGTTGGATGAATGAATGGATGGGTGAGGAGATGAACAAACCGTGGCATATGCATGCAATGGAATACTATTGTGCCTTAAAAAGAATGAGATTCTGACACATGCTACAACATGGACGAAACTTTAGGACTAAGTGAAATAAGCTAAACGCAAAGACACAAATACTGCGTAATTCCACTTATATGGGTTCCCTGCAGTCGTCAAGTTCACACAGACAGAAAGTAGAATAGTGGTTACCAGGAACTGTGATGAGGGAAAATGGATAGTTAGTGTTTATTGTGTACAGAGTTTCAGTCTGGGATGATGAAAAAGTTCTGGAAATGATAGTGGCACAACGTGAATGTACTTACTGCCACTGACCTGTACACTTAAAGTGGCTAAAATGGTAAATTTGATATCATGTGTATTTTACCATGATAAATAATAAACTGACAGGCAAGGCCTCAGAGACGAGTGCACAGCCTGCTTATGTGTGGCTGAATTATGAGAGTTACTGGAATTGCGGCAGGACGAGATGTCAGGAGGGTGCTATCTTTTTTAACACAACTTTAGCTTTGTCTCATTTGCCATAACAAATATGAATTAATTGCATAAGTTAAAGTATCACATAAAGAACATTTTTTCTGTGTCAAAGTTCAGTTTTCCTCCTTTTACTGTGGGTGCCCAATAATGATTTTCTCCTTGCTAAGAGTTTTCTTACTCCGTATCTAAAGTGGAAAGAAGGCTAGTTGCTGAGTGGACTTGAGAGTTATTTTGGCGCCATAGACTCACCCAAGAATGGGTTAGTGAGAGCAAATGAGTGAACGTCCACTCTTGGTCCCTGTGGATAGAAAGAGGCTCAGTGTGGCCTGGGCACAGCCTGGTCACCTGTGAGCAGAGCCGGGACCCTGTCTGTCTCACCTGCAGGACCTGGGTACACCAAAGGGTACTGCCAGCGTCTTTTCCAAAGGACCACATCCTGTGCGAAAGGCAAACCTGACCATAACTACCTATTACATAAAATGAGAGAAAGTTCAAAATTCATGAATTTTGACTCCATTTGGTAGAACCAACTTTCTGTGCTCAGAGCTGAGGAAAACTGGCCAGGCCCAGCCACAGCTCAGGGAGTTGTGGGAAGGGAAAGGGCCTGAAATTAAAATTCCAGGTAGACTTATGTGACTTGAGATGAGGAGGAAAGTCATGTAAATAATAACAGAAGCACCGTGATGACCCAGAGTCCACACCAGGGAGCCATGTAGAGGCAGACCCAAATCACATGAGGTGCACCTGGGCCCTGAGAAGTCAAGGACCCAGGAACCCCTCAGACACGGGCATGCAGCTTCAGCTGCCTTGAACTCAGCATCTCTGAGTGTGCTGAGCAATTTAGAAGGAGGATTTCTGGAAATGTATAGACAAAACAGAAAATATCTACAGTTTGAGGGCAAACACTTATCTTTTTATATTTACTTTTTTAAATATTTATATTTCTTTTCTTTCTTTCTTTTTTTGGAGACCAAGTCTCACTCTGTTGCCCAGGCTGGAGTGCCGTGGTATGATCTCATCTCACTGCAGCCTCCACCTCCCAGGTTCAAGCAATTCTCCAGCCTCAGCCTCCAGAGTAGCTGGGATTAGGTACTTGCCACCATAACCAGCTAATTTTTGTATTTTTAATAGAGACGGGGTTTCACCATGGTGTCCAGGCTGGTCTCGAACTGCTGACCTCAAGTGATCTGCCCGCCTCGACCTTCCAAAGTGCTGGGATTACAGGCATGAGCCACAATGCCCGGCCTATTTACTTAATTTATAACAAGCCTCTATTTCCTTCTGCTGTTGCTTTATTCTTGCTATGGGTAACAACCATTCACAACAATTGTCCACAATTATAAAATACGCTATTCAGTAATGGAGAGAAGGAGCTACTATATGAATAAAATATGGTACACATGAAAAAGGCTAAGATTTGAAAATGCAGAGGTAGTGATTATACCTGAAAACTAAGATACCATTTCTCCATCTTGATTAGAATTCATGAATTCTGAAATTAAAAACAAAAATTATAACCAGGAAAAATTCCCTGTTACAACAGTATTCTCAGAGGCTTAGTTTGATTTCTTGTTATTCCAAGCACTAGATAAGATACAATATTACATTCCCACCACAATGTATTAGTTTTTCTTTATATGGTTGCTAAGAAACTGCACATTTTTGTACATCATGATGTCTTATAGGTTTATAATTTCATGCACAAATATTTACTATTTCGTATTATGGAAGGTGGTGTGAGATTTGCAAAGGAAGTGCAAGATGGTGCTTTTTCCCTGAAGTTCAATATTTAGAGGAAAAAACATTACGAGTGAAACCCAGCAATTATATAAGCTCCAAGCAATAGGATTCCAGAGGCTTCCCAGCCCAGCTCTTGCATACCTGCTCTTCTCTGGCGCACACCCCACTCATAACCCTTCTTTCAGGGGTCTGCAGGCTACGCCGAGCTCCATCCTGGAATCCTTACTCTCCCCAATCACAAGGAGCACCTCCACAGTGTGGTGCTGGAGGACACACAGCACTTAGCCAGGGGAGCTCAGGATCGCTGCTTCCTTCAGAGGGCAGAGCAGAGCCTGGGCAAGGGGAGAAGAGCCTGCGTGCCTCTCAACCCAAGCAGGCGCCACCCACCCTCTGGCAAATGGATCCAGAAAGTTCACTTGGGCTGCAGTTTGGAAGGAGGAACAGAGTCCTGCGCACTGAGGCTTGGTATACTCTGGGGATAAAAACGGAAGAATAGCCACATAGCCATCCCATCCAGTAAGGTCATCTGCTCCCTTCAGTGTGTGGACAGATGCTGATATTTCAAAGTGTTCTTATCTTATTCTTCACTTCCATATCCCACGTGAAGGCCACGTGTTTGTGAGCTGAGGTTCTGGGTTGGCCTTTAGGCTACTTACAAATCCTGGAATCTTTTTTCTAATTTGTTATGTTTCATATTGATATAATTCAGACTTTCAGAAAAATTGCAAGAAAAACAACTTCCATTATATCCATATTTTCTAATTATTTACATTTTGTTTCATCAACTTTATGATTTTCTTGATAAATATATAAATATAATATGTAAACGTGTTTTTATTTACATATTTTGTATAATATACACATATGTATTTTATGTACAAGATGTAAAAAATATGTATTTCTATATTTGTGTACATTCTTGTATAAGATGTGAATATATATTTCACAAAGTTATAGATATGTTTATTATATAACTATATACGTATTTGATCTGTTACATGAATAGCCATTATATAGATGCGTGTGTGTGTGTGTGTGTGTGCCTATATATGTGTGCATTTTTTCCCTAAATCATTGGAAAGTGATTTGGAAACTTTGTATCTATTTACCCTTAGTGACTTCAGAATGTAGCTTCTAAAAATAAGGAAATTTTCTAACGTAAATACAGTATACTTATCAAAATCAGTAAATTTAATGCTGTGCAATAATCTCAGCCACAGCCCATATACACGTTTTGCCAGTTGCCACTAATATCTGTACCAGTTTCCCATGGCTGCTGTAATAAATTACCACAAACTTAGTGGCTTAAAACAGTACTTTATTCTGTTTCGCTTCTGAAGGTCAGAAGACTAAAATCAAAGTGTTGGCCAGACCGGGTTCCTTCCGCAGCCTTCAGGGGAGAGTCCCTTCCTCCCCGCCTTCCCTGGCCCGTGCAGGCTGCCCGCATTCCCTGGCTCCTGTCTTCACGCTCAGCTCACTCCAGCCTCGGGCTTCTGTTGTCGCACTGCCTTCCTCACCTGTGATTCTGCTGCCTCCTTCTCATAAAGAAATCTGGATAACATTTAGACGCCCCCACCCTTGGATTATCCAGCATAATCTCCCATTTTAACATGAACTTCATCGAATCTGCAAAATCCCCTTTGCCGTGTACAGGAACACATTCACATATTCTGGGATTAGGATGTGGTATCTTGGCCGGGCCATTGTTCAGCCTCCACGTCATCTTTTCTAGCTACTTTTTCTTCCAGATCCAGACCACATTCTAGGGTCCTGTACCACGTGTAGTTGGTATGCGTCTTTAGTGCCTTTTCGTCTGGAAGTTTCTTAGTCTCTCTGTCTTCGGACTTTGACATGTTTTAGGAATACAGACTGGACGCTTCACAACATGTTTCTCAATTTGTTAACCGGCATTCAAGAGAAAAAGCATGCTAATATGCATATATTTCTTTTTTTTTTTTTTTTTTTTTTTTTTTTT
>PVKV010006355.1:0-105813 GCA_004027835.1 Alouatta palliata
TTACCTATTGTGAAACAGTTTTATATTTAACAGGGTATCATTCTTTTAAAGGTTAGTCCCACCATAAATTTCAAGAGCAGTCATCTTAAAGAATCACATGAATAATCACAGGGTTCAAGCAGTACCTGGTGAATAGAGTCATAAAACAAGTCCAAGGCAGGAACCAGGATAAAACACAATGTCTTAGTAAAACCACATAGCCGTCACCAGGCCATTGTGTAAGCAACTAGGAGGTCAAAATAGTTCTTTTACTTTATTTCTCATCCTTAGTTCCTACTTTCCCATAGCTCGACTGCCTTCGGGGGGGGGAAATGCTTCTGAGGTCTAACTCCATTATGGCGGAGACACTCTTGGGGGTCTCTACGCTGGAGCGACTCACACATATTTTAGTACTTTTTTAGGGTTTAAAGTATGCAATTTGCATAAATCAAATAGCCTCTGATTTAACATTGACCTTTTCTAGTAAAATACAGAAATTTCGTGCCAATATACTAGAATCCCTACTACCTCCTTTTCGTGCTAACATTATCATATATAAAGCCTCTATCTACTTTATAACCTTAACAACACAGTGATTATCTGCTTTCTAAATATTTTTTTAAAGAATTGAAGAGAAACACATGCCCATAAACACACACACAGTTCTTATCTTCTATATTTAGTAAATAATTACCATCTGACGTTATTTCTTCTTAGCCTGAATAATGTATTCTAGAATTTGTTATACCATTGGCATTCTATTAGGAAATTCTCTCCGTTTTTACTTATTTAGAAATGTCTTTCTTTTGCCTTCACGTTTGATGGAGCGTTTCATTATATATGCAGTTCTTAGCAGTCTGTATTTTATTTCAACTCTTAGAGTAAGTTATTCCAATGTCTTCTGGCCTCCCTTATTTCTGACGAGAATCAGTCATTGACTGTATTATTTTCCCACTGTGCATGATAGGTTATTTACACTTGCTAATTGATTATTTTCTCTTTGACTTTTTCTTTCAGTAGTTTGACAACGATGTGTCTTTGTGGGCTTGTGTTTGTCCGACTTTGGATTTGGTGTGCTTCTTGGATGTGTGATTTAATTTAATTTTATTTTTTTCAAATATAAGATATTTTTGGCTACTATATTTTCTTTTTTTGAGACAGAGTTTCGTTCCGTCACCAGGCACCAGGCTGGAGTGTAGTGGCGCGACCTCGGCTCACTGCAACCTCCGCCTCCCAGGTTCAAGCAATTCTCCTGCCTCAGCCTCCTGAGTAGCTGGGACTACAGGCACGTGCCACCACACCCAGCTAATTTTTGTATTTTTAGTAGAGACAGGGTTTCACCATGTTGGTCAGGATGGTCTCAATCTCTTGACCTCGTGATCTGCCCTCCTCGGCCTCCCAAAGTGCTGGGATTACAGGCGTGAGCCACCGCACCCGGCCAGCTACTGTATTTTCTAGTAATTTTTTTCTTTCTTACCTTTTCGTGTTTGTCTGATTTTTCTGGGAACACAATCTCACCTATGCACGTTTGATTTTGTCCCACAAATCCCTGGGACTTTATCCATTTATCTTCCGTCTTTTATGACTGTTCTTCAGGTTGGATAATTTCTAATGATTTTTCTTTAAATGCATTGATTTTTTTTCTGTCATTCCTAATGTACCGTTTTAATTTTATTTCAGTTATTATTCTTGTCAGTCCTAAGATTTCTATTGTTAATAGTTTCCATTTCTATGCTGAGATTGTCTGTTACTTCACTGATTTTACATTTTAATTCTGTGAATGTTTTTATAATGTTTGCATTGAAGTTTTTCTCTGTTCAACACATCGTCAAAACCAGATATAGATAATATGTTCCATCAACTCTGGATTCTGTTTGGCTTTTCTGAAGGTTGTTGGGTTTTTTAAGTAGGCAATTAAGTTACCTGGAATTGAACTGTGAAATATGTCCCCTGTGCATTGTGCAGCCCCTGATATCTCTTAAGTTATTTTTTAGCCTAGCTTCCTGGTTGTCAACTAGTCATGTGCATGGAAACACGTACTGTGTATGGTATTTTAAGGTTAATCAGTCAACAGTAACTAAATAGTATATAAAAATCTAAGAATATGTGAGCATTTATTTTTCCATAACTTTTATTTTTATAATCACTTTAATCTTAATGGTATTATTCAGGGTTCTCTAGAGGGGCAGAATGAATAGGATATATGTCTATGTAAGAGGGAATTTAAGAAGAACCGACTCACATGATCACAGGGTAAAGTCCCACTATAGGCCATCTGCATGTTGAGGAGCAAGGAAGCCAGCGGTGGATCAGTCCAAGTCCCAAACCTCAAAAGTAGGGAAGCGACAGTGCAGCCTTCAGCCTGTGGCCAAAGACCCAAGAGCCCCTGGCAAGCCACTGGTGTCAGTCCAAGAGTCCAAATGGTGAAGAACTTGAAGTCTGATGTTTGAGGGCAGGAAGCATCCAGCATGGGAGAAAGATGAAGGCCGGAGCTCTCAGCCAGTCTGCTTTATTCTAGCCACGCTGGCTTGAATAGATTGAGGGTGGGTCTGGCCTCTCCAAGTCCACTTACTCAAATGTTAATCTTCTTTGGCGGCACTCTTGCAGCAGACACACTCAGGAACAATAGTTCGCATCCTCCAATCCAATCAAGCTGACACTCAATATTAATCATCACATTAATCAAGCCTAATTTTTAAAAATATATATCTTATTGCGTTTTAGGTTTTGGGGTACATGTGAAGAACATGCAAGATTGTTGCATAGGTACATACGTGGCAATGTGGTTTGCTGCCTTCCTCCCCATCACCTATATCTGGCATTTCTCCCCATGTTATCCCTCTCCAACTCCCCACTCACCACTGTCCCTCCCCTAGTTCCCCCCCACAGACCCCAGTGTGTGATGCTCGCCTCCCTGTGTCCATGTGTTCTCAGTGCTCAACACCTAATTTTTAAATGAGTACTTTAACAGTATCTAGATTAGAGAAGTAAAATTTGTATTTATTGATGGTAGAACAAGCTTTGCTAGCCTGTTTGTTTTCAAGTCCCGTGAATCTTAACTCAATGTGGTAGTATAGTGTAAATGCAACGATAATGATCAAAGTGGTTCTAAGAAATTCAGGCCAAACCTTTCACCAGCTTTATTAGGAAGTATGATCTTTCATCTGCTGCCATTAGCTTTGTAGCCAAAACAGTGGTAAAGCGCTGAAGTCAGGGAATATTATTCACAGAGACGCACTAGGTAATACAGCAGTGAAATCACCGAAACTCTGGTGGCATCTTTGTATAAAACATAAAAAATTAAGTATAAAAAGGCCAAACAGCATTCTCTGAAGGAAAGAGTTACTGAAGTAAAAGCCCAGTAGAAGCAGATGTTCAATATTTTACAAATAAACATTGGCAGGTTACGGAGCTTCTTATCAAGGAGCAATTGATGTAGATAAGACTAAAACATCATATGCGGCTACTGAGATGCTGGGGAAAGATTGCATCAAGGATGACTGCTGGAAACGTGGGGGAGTCTGAACCAAACAAGGCCGCTTATGTCCCGCTTTCCAATGCTAACGTCGTCCCATGTATTGTGGAACTGGCCGATGCTGTAAAAATCCAGCAACAGAAAAAAATCGTTCTAAACATGATTTTTCATTGCAACCTGACAACAGCACATGCAGTGCCAACATCGCAACTCTCCAGTGCATGTGTGATTTGAACGTGAGGGGACATGAAAGATGAATTCCCTTATTTCCCTTCCAGGAAATATAACTAGCTTTGAACTATGTAACATACGGAAGGATTCAGTCCTTCACAATGTACAACAATAATGTGATCTGCAGTCTACATTTTGTGCTGGATGGCACAGCTGCCATGATAGGACACCATGCTGGCATAGTTAGGAGGTCAAAGGGACATCCTCTCCAAGTTAGCCAGCTTCTTATCTGTGGGTCCAGTAAGCCTTATGTGGGTGGCAACTGCTGCGAGCTTGACGCCCTATGGTCTGTTCTCAATGCTGTGGCCAGAGACATCCTTTAAAAATATGAATCAAATCATATTCCTCTGACCCGCATACTCCTTCAGATTCTGCATTTTCCTCAGAGTTAAAGGGTAATCAAAAACCCTTACAAAGACTGACAGGCCCCATGTGATTTTTATTTGCTCTGATTCTTGGCTTTCTTACCCTCATGACTTATTCTGTCTCTCTCTCTCTCCCTTTCTCTCTCTCTCTCTCTCTCTCTAACCTACTCATAGTCAGCTTGAGCCTATCACACTTTGGCGGTAAGTCACATTCTTTGCCTCATTTCTCTTTAGCGTTTCATCCAGTTAAAGAGGTATATTGGGCATTAAGTTAGATGTCTACTCTGAGTTAACTTAACCCCTTCAGAGATTTTGAAAGTGAAGCCAAACCTTCCATTGGACCATTGCACAAAGCTGAGTTTCAATTGCCTTTTGTCCCTCCAAGACTCTCTCCAATTTATAATTTATTATTTGAGGTTGATATTTCTCTTCCAAACCTAAAAGGACTTGTATAGATGTAGTGGCTGATGAAGAAGGAACTTGTTAAAAATGCATGGGGTAATGTTTAAATAATACTTCCGGGTGGATGCCTTTTAAAACAAATTGAAATTATCCATGTTTCCCACTTAAAGATTTCCACCTTCAACTGCTCCTTCTGATAAGACAGAATGCATCCATATCTAATCACATGTTTATGCTAATCAATAATTTTACCCTTGCCCAGACACTCAGATGGACCTCAGAATACTTTTAATTTCATTTACGCTGATCTCAACTTACATAGCATTATCTTGGTGTGTTTTAGTGCTATGTTTTAAACTCAAAAGACATTATTGTTTTTGTACTGTAATGTGAAAGTTAACTTAGACTTACTGGTATATTTCTTTCTTTGCTCTTCCTTCCTTCCAGCATCTTTGCCTCTCATCTAGGGTTATTTTCCTTTGCCAAGGTGGAAATGTGGGGGGAATCTGCACCAAACAAGATAGCTCATGCCCCACGTTCCAATAACAGTCCCATTGTTTAGAAGGTGTGAGTCTGTGGAGACAAATCATTTCAGTCACTGTTTGAATGATGATGTCTTCCTTTCACTTCATTACTGAATGTTGGCTATTATTTCAGCATATTCTATGACGATGTCCATTCTCTGTCTTCCTGTCTCATTTTTTGAGAATTCATGTATCAGTCTTTTCTTCTTTGAAGGTAGTCCATTTTTTCATCTCTGCCTACTCTCTTTTTGTATGATGTGTTTAGGTCAGGATATCTTTTTATTTATCCTGCTAAAGATTCAGTGGGCTTTCTGAATCTGTGAGATGATTTTTCATCAGTTCTGGGAAATTATTAGCCATTATCTCTTCAATTGTTGCCTCTGCCCCATTTGATAATTTCAGTCTTTCTGGCATTTCTAGTAAGCCCATTTAGACATTTTGAATATCTCCTATGTTTTGTGATGTTTCAGTGTTTGGTCACTGTGTGTTCTCTTCTGGGCAGTTTCTCCTGCTGTACTTTCCTGTTGAATAATTTCTCTTTCGCTGTGTCTGTGCATTGGTTTTAAACTTCAGACTCATCCACTGGCTTCTTACTTTTGATTATGGCATTTTTCAAATGTAGAATTAATTTTTGGTTCATTTTCAAATCAACATATTATGTTAAAATTATTTATTTATTGTTTTAGAGACAGGGTCTGGCTCTGTCGCCCAGGCTGGAGTGCAGTAGCAGTCAAGGCTCACTGCAACCTTGAACTCCTGGGCTCAAGAGATCCTCCCACCTCAGCCTCTTGGGTAGCTAGGACTACAGGCACATACCACCATGCCCAGCTAATTTTTAAGAAACATTTTTTTAGACACAGGGTCTGTTATGTTGCCTAGGCTAGTCTCAAATTCCTGCCTTCAAGTGATCCTCCTCCTTCAGCCTCCCAAAGTGCTAGGATTACAGACGTCAGCCACCGTGCCCAGCAGTATATTACTTTTCATATTGTTCAGTTCCTTGCTAAAATGTTTGCTGTGGTCTGAATGCACATGTCCTTCTCAAATTTATATGTTGAAATTCTAACCCCCAAAGTGATGATATTAAGTGGTGTGGACTTTGTGAGCTGATTATAATGGTGTTGGTGCCCTTATAAAGAGGCTGAAGGGAGCAAGACCTTGAACCTGCTGGTGCCTTGATCATAGACTTCTCAGCCTCCAGAACTGTAAGCAGCATCTGTTGTTTATATCCAGTCTAAAGTATTTGTTGTAGCTGCCCAAATGGACTTGGACAATGTTCAAGCTTAGCTTTCACTTCTTCAAGTCACTCCTGACTCCTCTATTTCATGATGCTCCATAGGACATCCCATTAGCTCCATCTTCAAAACAGACTCAGAGTATGACATCAACTTACCATTCCCAGTGCCACCACCTTGCTCTGAGCAAACATCATGCCTCACTTAGATTCCTGCAGTAGCCTCCTCCTGGATCTCCCTGCTTCCCGCCTGCCCCTCCAGTCCATTTTCCTCCCTGTGGCCAGAGACATCCTTTTATAATGTATGTCATACCATGTCATGCTTTTGCACCACCAAGGAAAGGCTGACCTTCCATTTCACCCAGAGTAAAATCCAAAATCCTCGCAAGCACCTGCAGGGTGTGCTCTTGCAGGCACGTGCCTGGCGTGCTGGCCTCTACTCCTTGCCCCCTTTGCCTCGGCTGCTCTGTCCTCCTTGCCATTTCTCCAACACGCTGGGCAAACTCTCACCGTCAAGCAAGCCATCACAGCAGCTCATCTCTCTGCCCAGAACATTCTTTGCACAGACACCACATTTTGAACTCCTTCATCAGTTCCAACTCTGCCGAACGCCTCGTCTCGATGACCTACCCTCATGGCCCTGGTCTCCCATCATCCTGCCGTGTTTGCTTTTTCCCAAAGCCATAGGTCCTTGTGTCATTATAGTACCTATTTTTTTCATTTATTATCATTAATTATATGCTCCTCACCCAATAGAATGGTAGCTCCGCATGTGCAGGAATTACTATTAATTTCTTTTGTGGGTGTATCTCCTAGTAGTACCTGAAGCACAGGAATCCACATATTTGTTTTTGTTTTTGTTTTTTTGACATAAAATGTTGCTCTGTCACCCAGGCTGGAGTGCAGTGGCACAATCTCAGCTCACTGCAACTTCTTCTCAGGTTCAAGCAATTCTCCTGCTCAAAGTAGTTGGGATTACAGGTGTACATCACCACACCTGGCTAATTTTTTGTATTTTTAGTAGAGTCGGGGTTTTAACATGTTTGCCAGGCTGATCTCGAACTCCTGATTTCAGGTGACCCACTCACCTAGGCCTCCCAAGGAGCCGAGATTACAGGTGTGAGCCACCGTGCCCAGGCTACATATTTGCTGAATCAGTAAATGCATTATTTAATTTGTTTAATCCTTTCCCTAAATGAAACTCCTTACAAAATTCACACACACAACAAATATACAGAACTGATGAAGATGAAGTGTTTATTTTTGACTGTGTTCCCTCAGTTCTGCAGTATTTTGGTTTGAGCGCTAGGATCATGTGGAATACAGCTGGAAATCACTGGCCTGGCTGTACTTTAACTGTGAGTTATTATTATAAGCTAACACCCATCATAGCTACCCTTGAAGTCTTGACACAATGCATCATATATCAGGCTGAAATGAAAGATTTGGTAAATCTGCAAACGCTTCTGTTAACTTGATGCTTCATGTGTGGACATCCACTCTTGCTTCCTTAGACCTCATCACTGGAGAAGGACAGGAGGAACAGGTGCGAGGAAAGCAGTGGGCCGGAGTCCTCATCTGGGGGAACACTAGGTCCTACAGATCCACAATACCCCTTTCTTCCCCTGGCATGGGCCCTGCATCTCCTGGTGTTTTTCTTGGAGGTCTGAGAGCCAACCTCACCCCCGAAGATCTGCCCTGTCCATGCCCCTCCAGTCCCAGCTCCCGTCAGCGGTTTCCCTCCAGCTGCTAATGCTGAGCTGCTAACGCCATCAGGCATGGAACACTGTAATGCTAGATGGTGTGGAAACTCTGGCCCAATTCCCTCGGTTACTCTTCATTACCTCTTTTGAGAAACTCAGGACAAGTTCCTCATTGGCTGAGGCAGAAGCACAATTCCAAAGCATCTGTTGTGGTTCCCATTGTGTCCTCTGAAAAGATGGGCACCTGTCAATGTGACCTTATTTATAATATAAGATCTCGCAGATGTAATCAAAGATGAAGCCATCTGGGCATGTCCCAATCCAATACAACTGATGTCCTCACAAGGAGAGGACAAGCGTCAGAGATGGAGACGCTCAGGAAGAAGGCAGCCTTGCAGCAGAGGCAGGGATTCATGATGAGCTGCAAGCCAAGGAATCCAGGACTGGGGACTGCTGGCCAGGACCTGGAACTAGAAGAAGCTGGAGCAACTCCACCCAGGGCCACAGAGAGAGCCTGGCCCTGCTGATACCTTAATTTCAGATTTCCAGCCTTCAGTTTGTCAGAGAAGCTGTTTCTTTTGTTTCGAGCCTCCAGTTTTGTAGGACTTTGTTAGGGCAACCCTAGCAACCTGGCACAATGCCCACTCCCTGCCATGTGCGAATGCTGTTTCAAGCTAGAACCCCACCAGTCTCCTTCTACAGTGGCTTCCCCACCTTGGCAATGCCACCCCCAAACCCTCCTTGAGGTTCCAGGACATTCTGCTGCCTCTACTTAGGCAAGAGCATTAATGTTGGGATACCCGGGCCCAACGACACTTTCTCAAAGTGGAATCCACAGTTACTTCTAGAAGGCCTGCCTGGTCCCCCTGCAGAGTGACCTCAGCAACTCCAGACAAATCAGCACTCGGGGAGCTCCCTGACAACCCATGAGAACTATGTAAATATTAATTATGGTTCACTGGTAACTGTCTTCCTGCCTCATTCACATCTCCCCTGACCTCACATTCAAAAGCAAATGTAATCTCACTGAAAGCGAAGGGATGAGGTTCTGCAAAAATAATTGACAGGGATAAAAATCTAAAAATTAACATCACATTAAAGGTTTTTTCCTCAAATTTTTAAACAATAATATATACAATGAGAAGTAGAACAATCAAAAGATGTATGTCTTCTGGAAAAAGAAATAGGACACAGTTTCACAGAACCGAATTTGACTGCTCATTTAGCAAAAGCATCAACATCTGCCGCCATGAAATCTCTGGAATCTTGCTGTCTCAATCTTTCATCCAGAAAAATAAGCATTGAAAAAATTGGAAAATCTTTTCATGTTTTCTTTGCATTCTTTTTCCTCCTTAGTCCTACCTTTCAATTAATAAAATGAAAATACACTGACTATCTCTCTGGAGTCACTGCATGGCTGAGGATCTTCCTAACCAGCAGTGCACATGTATTACAGCAAAGACGCGGTGATCACGCAGTCAGTGTGACTGATTGCAGCAGAGCCCAGCGCGGAGGTGCAGACGTCAGCGGAGCTGGAGCGGAGGCTTCCTAATGCACAAATTACATCTTCCGCGCCCGCGTTCTCTCCCTGCACACACCGAGGAGCCTGACAAAAACCAAACACGCGGAGGACGCTGAAGTATCTAGAGGGCACAGACACAGTCGAGAAAAATGACAGGCAGTACATGTTTTCTAGATTCATAATTTCTATACGGAATTATTGTATGTACCGGGGATGTGCTTACATTTGTGCGTGCGCCACACACACACGCGTGCGTGCGCGTACACACACGCACATGCATGCACACAGGCGCATACACGCGAGCGCGCGCACATACACACGCGTATACGCACACACACATACACACACGCACATACACACATGCACACAAAGGCACATACACGCGCGCGCACACACACACACACACGCGCGCGCGCGCACACACACACACTCACACACACTGTGCGAACCTCCCGAAGAGGACGAAGGGAGTGCGGATATTGAGCTTCTCTCTCGGAGAACCCACACAGCACAACCTCCGCTGGGGTTTCCTCTCCTGAGGTCAGGGCTGCGCTGGACGCGGATGGTCACTGCTCTTCCCCTGGACCCGCCCCGCCTGCGCCCCGCTTGAGCCCCGCCTGCGCCCCGCCGGCTTCCCGGGCTCTCCGCTGGAGCACCCCTTCTCTGCGCGGCTGCCTCGCGTCTCTCTCCCAGGTGGACGTCTCAGAGTCCGGCTCCTGGGCGCGACGGTGGGTGGGTGGCTGACGCGCACCCCTGAGAGGCCGGGGCGGAGTCGGTCACCGGCAGGCGCCCACCCCATTCTGTCCTTGTCGAAAGTCAGAGGCGCGACCCGCTCCTCCGCCCCCGCCGGCTCATCTCCTCCCCTCAGAACGGGACCTGGTCCCGCTCGGCCCGCGTTCCTCCCCGCTGACAACGACATGCATCCGCATCGCTGTTTCTACAAATTTCCAAAGTGTTATCATTTCACCCCCTTGGATGCAAAAAGTGAGCTAATAATTTTCTAGCAGCATTCCTTATGTTAGCCTCTAATTTTGTATAAAAAATCATTTTGCAATGGGACCAATGTTAATTTATGCAATGTGTCGACTGCTAAAATGGAATCGTACACTGAAGTCCATCAATCAGCGTGGGAATACAGGTCTTATATTTATTGCACCTAACCTACTTTTGCTTAGCACCGTTATTACTCATATCAGAATATGGGTCTAGACGTGAAATGATGGAGGTTATATTTGAAATCGTGTCTTAAGGCTAGATATGCTCATGCCGATTTCTTTTTATTGCGCACCCCAAAATTGCCAGTACCATGTTCAGTATAAAATACATCATCTTGGCACCCATGGGTGACACCAATGATGCGCACAAGTGAAGATGCAAATATTTATTTTTTTCCTCATGGCTCCTCCCTGTCCCTCCCCCTCCACCCCGCAGTGCCTTCCTGGTTCCATCTTTGCTGGGGTGGAGGAATATTGGGGGGCGACGCTTATTGATGCTTCTTAAAAACATACAAACTGCTTCTCTCAAATGGCAATCGTTGACTTCTTGACTCTTGTGAATAAAGTTCACACAAATCCAGAGAGCTTGCCCTGCTGTAGGAATGCAGTGAGAACTAGACGAGGCGTGGAAGCCGTCACTGTGCAGGGTAGCAATCCTAGGCGGGGACTACAGGCATTCAGGTGGGTCCCCGTGGCAGCTCCCAGCCTGGGTCTGCAGCTCCGGAGCGCTGCTGTTTTCATTGGCTCCTGAGAAAACCATGACTCCAGAGCAGAAGGGTCTGGAATTAGAACAGACACAACTACTCTGCTCCTGGGCATTATATAAGTTCTTTGAAGGTATGTGGGGAAATGCAGAACACTGGCTGGGAAGAGGAAATGAACATGATCATGAATAGATGGAAACTATCAGGGCACTCTCTTTGTAGCCACTTTGTTCTGAAGCGGTGGTGCTCGGCCCACCTGACACGTCCAGACTTTTAACTGAAGATCATGCCTTGAGATCTGTGAAGTTTTGATCTGAGCTGGCAGAGCCTGTCCCAAAGGTTTCAGGGAGACTCCTCCGTCACAGGCAGGACAGCTTTGGAGACCTGGCTTCAGAGTAAGCAGATAATCATCTTGCAGACTCTTCAAAATTCCCCATAGATAACCCCTTGAATATATATGGCTACTCACAAGAGGCAGTTCCCAAGAGGTGGAACATATTTTTCTGCGTCCAGCTTCTAGAGCTGGACATCCCACCCCGAGGATCCCTGCCCCAACAATTTAGTCCCTGGATCCCCTTTGACTTTGCTCCGCTTCCAAACTCTGGTTGAGTCTCTGACCAAAATGAGGAAAGGGCTACACTGAGATTCCTTTGGGGGTTAAGCTGGCTTTTCACCTCCCATGGTTAATAAGGGCTATCCAGTGGCTTGTTTGTGGACAATCATTAATTAAATACACCAGTGCCGATTTATCTTATTAGAAATCTGCATGTAAGTAGCCATTAACATGCAGAAGCTTTCAGGATTTCTAAAGCTCCAGATCGCCTTAGCTGCTGACGTCTTTGCTCCTTGATTTGCATTCATAACTGGGGTTTTGTTTTGTGTCAGTGACAGCATCAGGGCAGGGCTGCTCAGAAGTCTGTGCCCACAGCCCCCGCCGATACAATGTTTAATCAGGTTGTGTTGCAGGAGCTTGAAATATCTGTCGGTTCCCTCTAACCAACCTATTTGCCTGCAAACCCCATTTTTTACACTTTTATTGTTTGCAAAACCAACAACCCTACAAAACCATTTCCAGGGAATGGGAGGCCGGCTCTACATGCGTGTAGAACTGCACCAGCCACAGCAAGCCAAGCTTTGTGCATTACTGCAATTTTCAAAATGTGAAGATAAAGTATTTGAAGTTTTTTTTGAAAAGGGGAAAAAACAGCTCTGGCCCCCTTCGTTTGCCGCGGAGGGCGGGGGTGTCGTCCACGTGCCAGACGTGACGGCCTAACGGTTTGATTTATGAATCTGATAATAAAAATCCCATTAGGCTCCTCTCATTGAGAAAAAGGAGCAGGAGAAAAAAAGCTGTGTGTGTCACTGAGCAGCATTGACGCAGGCGGCTCTGACGGCAGCAGCCGCGGGCGGGCGGGCGGAGGCGGGGGCGGGCAGGGGAGCCCGCGAGGGGCTTGCGAGGGCCGGCAGCTCAGGCACAGGGTCCCCTCGCAGCCCCCGCGCCTCTGCAGCTCCCGCCCCCGCTGCCACCATCCCCGAGTCCCCACGCACCACTGTCCTCACTGTCGCCCCCACAAGCCTCGAGTCCCCCAGGCAACCCTGCACCCCTCTGTAGTGACGGGTGCCAGCTTGTGTGACCCCCCTGCCCCTGCAGGCCCCCTAGTCCACCGAGGGGAGAGTGAAAGAGGGAGGGATCTGGGCACAGGTTGTGGGGGGCAGTTCACAGGCCCCCAGGGAGGGGGTCACAGCCCTCCCCTCCCTCTGAGGATGGGGGTAGGGCTAAGAGCTTGGGGGCCTGTGCTCCCATCTCCATGCAGAGACCCAGGGGAGTTGCCATCACGGGAGCCTCCGGATAGTCACACGTTGCGTGCAGACACAGCCCGCAGCCCCTTGTCCAGCTAGGACCCATTGTTCACGGACTGAGAAGACGCTGGAGTCAGAGTTATTTTTCTATTTAAAAGTCATTGGGACAGGAAAAAAGAGTAATGCGCTGTGCTCGGAGTGTGCATGTGTGATCCAAGGCCCCGTGCCCACTCCCATGCGTGTTTCCCCGTGGACAGAGCCGGGCCTGAGTCCAGAGCTGCGGCCACTGCTCCTGGGCAGTGGGAGGACCTGGGCCCAGGGCCAGCCCCGAAGACCGTTTGGGGACAGATGCCACTGCTGGGCCCACGCACAAACGCTGCTTCTGGTATCCAAGCAAAGCAAGCCAAGGACCGCACAGAATATCTGGGGTTCCGGACCAGTGGTTTTCTCACGCTCTGAGAACAGAATGACCAGCGAGATTTACTCCCAAGTATGCCAGAAAAGTAATTGTGTAGATAGGCCTGATTCAGCCGTCCAGCCTTAAATTTTTACCTCTACTCCTATATCCACTTGGGGAGGCAGATGTGTCATTCCTAATGTCCCGGGGATGTGGAATTTTCAACCCCCTCAGACAGAAGGCACCCCATGTCCCTGGAACTAAAAATAGGAATGTCTGCTGCTTGTGCACCAGGATTCACAACAGCCATAGCCAGTATTCACCACAGCGAGAGGAGGGCGGGGCTGGTTGTCCCTCAGCCAATGAATGAATATACAGAAAGTGGTGAATCCATGCAATGGAATATTAGCAATAAGGAGGGAAACGTTGACCCGTGCTGCCACATGGACAAGAACGTTGTGCTTTGTGAAACCAGCCAGTCACAGAAGGGTAAACCCTGCAGGATTCCACTTACATGATGTCCCTGGAGTAGACAAATGCACAGGAACAGGAAGCAGGGTGGTGGTTGCGTGGAGCTGGGGGAGGGGTGTCAGGAGTTGTTGTTCGATAGGTATGATATTGTTCTGTTGGGGACGATGAAAAATGTTGGAACTAGATCATGATGCCGGTGTCGCAACATCCTGAATTTAATCAATGCCACTGAATCGTATCCTTGAGGATGGCAAAAATGGAAAATGTATACGTGTATATGTATTCGTACAGACACACACATGTATATACGACCACAACGAAAGAAACAAACAAACGCGAGTGTCTGTTAGCAGTGACACTTCACCCAGGTTTCCTCTTCAAATTGTTTTCGGGGAACAGGACCCCCAGGCATCCCCAGCTTGAAATGGACTCTCTGCCTCCTTAAAAATAAAGTGAAATAAGATACCAAAAGCCGCCAGGGCCCTCTTGCTCATTTGCATCTTTTAAAAAAATCGTGGTGTCTATCTGAGATTTGGGGGAGCAGACTACATTCTTACATCATTTGCTCTTCCCTTCGTAGTGCCTCACCATGTGCACCCCCGAACATAGAATGGATTTTGTGAAGAAAAGTAATTTCAGTGTTTTTGGTGACTGCTAACTTCAGTGTATTAGTTTTCTATTGCCGCTGTAACAAATCACTACAAATGTGGTAGCTTAGAACTGCAACAATTTATGATCTTAGGTTCTGCAGCTCAGAAGTCTAAACAGAAATGCAGGTGTGGGCTGGCTGGGGCTGGGTTACCCTGGAGGCTCTGGGAGAATCCCTCGCCTGGCCCCTGCCGGCAGTCCTCTGCTCGCAGCCCCTCCCCCCATCGTCAGAGCCAGCCTTGTTCCCTCTCCCTCTGAACCTGAGGAAGGAACGCCTCTTTTCAGGAGTCCTGTGTTTAAATTGGGCAGGCTTGCCTGGATATGTTAGGTTGGCATCTCCATCTCAAGATCCATTCCCTTGACATCTGCAAGATCCCCTTTGCCCACAGGCTGTGGGGACTAGGACACGGACATCCGGGGGCCATCTTTCTGCCCTCCACATTAAGGAACCTGTTCTAGTTTATGATTTTATATTAAGAGATATTGCTTACGGGAACTCAGAGTCATTTAAGCCAGCTTGCTCACAAATATTCAGGGTAGAAATGAACTAAAGCTCTCTTGCAGTGACTTTTACTTCTTGTTTTCGGTGGCTTTGATCCTACCCTAGAATCCTGGGGTGGTTGCTCTGCTATCTCCCTTTTCTCCTGAGTGAGTTTTGCTGGGTTTTGGTCCCTCCTGTCATACTGGTGATACTCCTCTAATGAATGGGAACCTTGATTCAGGGCTCCCCTTTGCAGCTGAGGCCCTGAGGGACATTCACAGGCTCCTGGGTGCAAGCCTGCTGGGGGATGGGCAGAGCAGCTGCACCCGCAGGAGCTCATTGTTTCAGGATAGTGGGGGCGGGACAGGCCGGCTGGCTTCCGGGGCCTTGGCGGGTGCTCTCTTAGGAACTTCTGCTCAGCAGGGCCTTGGGCTTGCTTATTACTTGGCTGTCACCTTCTTGAAATTCTTAATAACTTTTAATAAAGGGGTCCTGCATTTTCATGTCACACTGGGCCCTGCAAATTACATAGTCAGCTCTGGGTAAATGAGATGTCCTACCCGCTGGGGATCTCCGCAGCTGGGCTCTCCATCCACAGCCTCACTCAGCACCAGGAGCACTGCCCTGAGCACACCTGAGCCTCAACAAGTGGTTATTCCAGGTTCCTGTCTTGAACGGACCACTGGGGCTGAGGAGAATGGAGGCCTGGTGGCTCCTCTGCTCTCATTAGTCAGTAAGAAAGGCTCTGCTGCTATAACGAGCGACCCCACAATAAAGTGGCTCAACGACAAAGACGTGGACTTTTTTCCTGTGTTACAGGCCTGGGTCCTGGGAGCCTGTGGTTTCCAAGGCTGCGCTTGTCCTGGCTTACCAGGCTACAAGGAGAGGGAGGCAGGCACCACAGACAACTGGGCTTGGGCAGGGGCACTGCAACTTCGCTCGCATTGCTCAAGCAAAGGTAACCCATGCTGGCCACATCTAACTGCAAGGGAGCCTGGGAAATACATGGCTTGTCTTGGGCTCTAACTGTTTGGGCAGAGGGGAGGGTGGGTTTTGTGAACGATCTCCAGCACATCAGCAGTTTCCCTGGTGGCCTCCCTTCACCCCCTCCTGCTCCCCGGTCGTCCCCCATCCAATGATCCCGTCTCATTTCCACTGGCTTCGCCTCTCTAGAGTCCTCAGTCTCCTCCGTTAAGTGCAGCCATAATTCAACAGTTTTTAAAAAAGTATTTTCTCATTTTCTAGATTTTGGTGCATGCAGGGTCCAGCCCTACAGGGTCCTTTGAGCCCCTTTCTGCTGGTGTGGAGGTGAGAAACTGTAGAAATAAAAGACACAAGACCTGGAGATAGAGAAAAGAGAGTTTGGGCCCAGGGGTCCACTGCCAACCAAAGTGTGGAGTCCGGCAGTGGCCCCGAGTGTCCGCACACTCTACTTTTATTGAGTACAAAGATGGGGACAGGGTAGGTAGGGCGTGGCATTGGTGGTCAAGTACATCATGTGTCATGTAGGTAGGGGCCCAAGACTTTCTAGTAGCTGAGATGAGGTAAGGAGCACAATGCGTCAGCACTTTTCCATACTTATCAAGAAAGAACAAAGACCTTAAAATTTACGTTACTATTACCGATATCTTCTAAGAAAAAGAGGAACCAGCTTCAGAAGTGGAGCACGAGAGTGGACATGGGACGTGACCACTGAAGCGCAGCATCACATAGAGACAGTTAAGCCCCCGGATGTCTGCGGGACTCCCTGACAGGTGTCAGGCCTACGGCAAGAGCTTGGAGGAGCAGAGTTTTCTCCTAACTCCCCCCGGGAAGGAGACGTCCTCGGCCTTCTTGGACGCCTCCTTCCCTAGCTGGCTAAACTGCTGACACTTCCCCAGCCCTGGCGCTGCCACACAGCCAAAGCATCCTCCAGCAGCCCTTACACGGGCCTGACAGAGGGCTTAGAGCATCTTGCCTTAGGGTCATTCCTTTCACAATGTCACCCCAGGTTCACACTTTGGGACCTGAAAGGCTTTAGTGAAAGAACTACCATCACCGATGAATAACTAAGATTACCTATGAATAACTAGTATGGTTATAGCTCTAGTTATTTTCTTCTTCATTATTTATATGGAAATAGGCTGAGGCTTCTGACTCCTGCCTTGGCACTTATGGGGTGTCCCTGCCACAGGTGCAGGGCCGGGAGATAGTCATGCATTCTCAGCTTACTGTCCTTCTAAAAACTTGCAAAGGTAATGTGGGATGGATTGCATGGCTGGGGAGAAGGGAAACTGCTGTCCCTTTGCAGAAGAGAGAGAAAATCCCCCCCTTCTTGTTTAAAACTCTTTGATGACCACCCATTGCCTTAGGATACATCCAAGTCTGAGTGTCGATCCCAAGGCCCATGTTACCTGGTCCTTTCCTTCCCTTCCTGCTTTGTCCACCTCACTGTCTTTCCTCAGTCTCCAGAAGGCTCCTTCTGTCCTGAGCAACCTTACATGCTGCTCCCTCCACCTACGTCCTCCTTACCCTCCTCTCTCCTGGCTGCGGCTCATACTGTTTGAGGCTCTACCAGAAATGTCACTTCTAAGAAATCTTCTCTTACTGTTTTCCATCTCAATCCCAAACACATAGCTTTATTGTGATGTATGGTTGTGTGGTGTAATTTTCCTTCCCAGCACATATTATGACTTGTAGTTATGTATTGACTTATATATTATTCCCCTCCCTCTGCCCCTGTCTTCCCAGCCCCCAGCCCCACAGTCTCTGGTGGGCACTGGCTGTGCTGTCTGCTTGCAGCTCCATACCCAGCACATGGGCCATGCTCAGGAAATGCTCTTTCTGGAACTCAACAATGAGAGGAAGGGATCCTAGGCCCTTAGGCTGAGCTGCACCAGGCAACAGGAGAGCACACACTTGTAGGTCTGAATTCAGACTCCCACTCTTTATTCCTGGTGATGGCTACTGCGAAGCTGAGGACGGGTCCCGGGAGCTGCTGCAGTAGCTGGTCACACCTCCGACTTTCTTTCTGCTTCTTCAGTTTTTAACCCATATACAGCATGTTTCCCATTTTTTGTCATCTATGAACACTGCTAATTATATCCTTTCCTTTTACAATTACTTGTTGTTGAAATATTTTATTAGCTATTTTCAGAATGTATTTAAGATAATTGGTTCTCAAGATATAAAAGACAATTATTAAATGCAAGCAATTTTTTTTAAAATGACAGACTTAGGACATTGAAATCAATTAAAGATGTTTATTGCAATCCTTCCTCGATTTGTATAGAATTTCCTCAGATACATGGTTATGTAAGATTTTCCATCTTTGATCTTTGTTCAAGCTGAACATGTGCACATATAGGCCACCATTAATCTCTTACAGCACTCATTGTATACGTTTATGTTTTATTTTACTATTGCCATGGTTACCAAAAGAAGTCATTGAAAAAAATTTTTGGATCAAAGATCAGATTATAAGTGGGTTACATGCCGTGGCAGTGTGTTCTTTTACTTGCACATTAGTCAAAATTTTAGCATTTCCCTATGGAAAATTCCAGATTTGCAAGAAAATCCCTAATATTTAAAGCCTTAGTGTGTTGAGAAATGTCTCAAATCTGAGAGAAGCAACCCGACAACTTTCAGTGCCATATTATTTATTTTTCACATAAGAATACCCTGGTGTTGCATTGTCACAGATAGCACGGGGAGGAGGAGCTGGACGACGAACACTCAGTAAGAAACAGCGGTGAAGCACATTCTCAAACAGCTCCGACTTTCAGTACAGCTCACAAGTGTGTGCTGCCTACGTACACAAAACTAATTTATTCCCAAAGCGTACGTAGTTGAACACGGGTTGTCCAGTTTAACTTTGAGCAAAATTCTGTATTTTGTAATTTACAAGAAGAGACTTTTTTTAAAGCTGGCATTTAGCTGGGTCTAGCAATTCTTTTACCTTTATTTTTTTTTTGACAACTCTTTTGTCTGTTCCTCAAAGATGTTTGGTCTCTAGCTGATCAGTGCTGTCTCTGTTACTGCATATCAATTACTCTTCTAAAGTCAAGATGTTTCGATATATGATATCTCTTTTTTTTCCCTCACAAATTGGCTCAAATCTATAGTGACTAATGGGCAGCAAGAGTGAAATCTCACAAGAAAATGGAAGTAGTTGAACAAAATACTTTAGACAAATCAAAACATGTTCAGCATGACAAGCACAATGTATTTAACTCCTGCCTGGAAACCATCAGAAAATCATTTCACGCTAAGACAGATGAAAACTTAAGTGATAAACCAGAAGCCGCTTTGACTTCAATCCGCCCGATTTTGATTCTATGTCTGCTGTGAGCCAGGCGCCCGCGGAATGCTGGAGGCCGAGGGCAGGGGGGGACGTGGATTTGCCGCAGGGTTCAGAGAGAAAGATGAGTGGTCACATTTCCAAGTTCTGCCCTCCCTTGTCCTTCCTAACAGATCCCTGGTTCTGCTGGGGAGCTGCGTGCTTGGCCCAGGTGACAGTCATGCTACTTTCTGCTCTTCTGGGCAAAGGCTGTGACACAGTCCCGGCCAATGAGGTGTGAGCCGTCTGGTGGAGGTTTGTGGAAAAGGTTTTATTTTTTCTGAGGAAAGGGATGAACGGCAATTGATGTTCCATCATCTTCCCTCATCTTCATGCCTTGGACACAAAATGGTGCCTGGATGTCCACAGGGAATCTTGCCTATGAAGGGAACAGCGGGAGGAAGAGGGCTGGCTCTGGCGTTGCTGGGCCTCTGACTGGCAGCAGCAACCACCTCCTTTCAGAACGTACTGTGAAGTTGGGGTTCTATATCACATCTCTTACCACACACAGGCACACACACACACACACCCTCACTGCCATAATACAATGGGATAAAGCATGCCCGGGCATAGGTTATTCTGGTGATTTCTGAGGAGCTATCCAGCTTCCTCCCAAGGTGGAGAACAGAGGGTGAGAGCTGTCAGGAGGAGGTGGAGTGGAGCCTGCAGAGGGAGCATAGCCGGCCCGGCGGACCTTGGCCAGGGAAAGGAGCCCGGGTGGGGTGTACGGGCAGAGGACCATGCATCAGTAAAGGAGAGAAGCGTGAGGAGCTGGCATGCTGGGAGCTCCGGGTTTTTGTGTGGCTGGAGAAGTAGGAGCCCCAGGCCAGAGCTGGAGGAGCGGGCAGGGGCCAGCTCTGGAGGGCTCCCTGGGCTCACCTGGGTTGCAGCTCTGTCCCGAAGGGAGTTGCTGATCATATTTCCATTTCATACAGTTATAATGAAGGCTGGGAAAGAGGGAAAACTGTGTAAGGGGACGTGTCAGATGGCCTCTGGGGGTCGCAGTTGAAAATGATAAGGGCTTAATGCCAGCCACTGGGAATAGAGAGGAGGGCTCGGGCGATGCCTGGCTGAGGACAGCGATGCAGCTCCTGCCAAGGACTGGAGACGGGGGGACAAAGGCAGACGCCACCTTGGTGGCTTCCAGGTGGGGAAAGGGTGGGAAGCATAATAAAAACTCAGGGCCTGGCTGGGGTTGGAGATTGTATCTGTCCTACAGCCCAGGGGCTATGAGTAAAACACAACTGCAGTCTTAAAGCGAGAAGCCCGGCACTGCCTCACCCAGGGAACAGCAAGATGGACCCAACAGACTTGGCCGGCACAGCCAGGCCCATCCTCTGCCAGAAGACGAAGCCCTTTCAGAATCAGAGCTTCAAAGTCCTTGATGAAAGAAAATTTTATAAAGTACACATCAGCCATATTCATACATTCCCTCTCCTTTTCATCAGCACTCCTATTTTTCCTCCTACCAGGGGGAGGATTCCTTTTTACTTCCTGGTCACTGACTTAAACATAGAATATGTTGGCAGTAAACACACAAAATATCCTTTTCCACCCTCTTCTTTCTTCCGCCTCTCTCCCTCCCTCCCTCTCTCCGCTTCATCCCTCCCTCCCTCCTTCCCTCCTTCCCTCCCTCATTCTTTCTCTTTCTCTCTTTCTTCCTTTTCTTTCCTTCTTTCTTTCTCTTTAGTTTACCCTTCTTTCTCCTTCCTTTCAACCTGTCTTCTCACCTCTCTCCCTTCATTCCTCACTCCCTTCCTTTTTTCCTTTTTAGGCTTTGTTTGTTAGCCAACTACACTCAAAGTTTGAACTGTCGAGATTTTGAACTCAAAACTTACACTAAAAAATTCGAGATCTTCTGGAAAGGCAAAAAAATAAATAAATAAATAAAAGAGGGGAAAAAAATCTAAATACTTTCCACTGAATCAAAGGTGGCTGGTCTCGTACCTCCTAGGTGGAAAACATGATCTTCAGAATGACTTTAGGGAGCTTTTTTCAAAGTTTCATTTTTAAATAATTTATTGCTTACTGAGGATCTTCAAAGAGAGGGAGTGAAATTCTTTTCCACTCTCTTAGTGCATTCACCACCAATTTAACATAGGTTACATGAAGAATCAAAATGTTTTAGAAGCAGAAAGAATCTTACAGATCAATGAGTTTAGTTTTTTCATTTTATAGATGTAGAAGATAAGATACAGAGAGGTGAAATAACATTTCTAGAATTAAACAGTGAGTTAACAGTGGTTAGGATAAAAATGAACAACAACAAAAAATCCAGGCTTCCTAAATTTCAATTAAATTTTTTTGTCTTCTCACTATCTTAAAAGGGAAATGTTTCAAGGACTATAGACATGTAGAGATATGGACAGCTGATAGATAGATAGACGGATAAATAGAACTTTGTGATTATACCTATAAATGACACACACACGATTCTTAAAGCAAACTCATCATGTAATTATGAAAATTATTATTTCCCCCCCATTTTACAGACAAGGAAACAGAGTCTTAATAGCATTAAATGACTTTCCCAAATTCACAGAACAAGAACGTGTCAGAATTGAGAACAGAAATCACATGTGGTTCTAATAAAGTTATTTCATATATATAGATATAGATACAGATATATAGATATGAAGTCTTGCTCTATTGCCTAGGCTGGAGTACAGTGGTGCAATCTCCACTCACTGCAATCTCCAGTTCCTGGGTTCAAGTGATTCTCCTGCCTCAGCCTCTCTAGTAGCTGGGATCACAGGAGCACACAACCACACCTGGCTAATTTTTGTATCTTTAGTACAGACATGGTCTTGCCGTGTTGGCCGGGCTGTTCTGGAACTCCTGACCTCAGGTGATTCTGCCTGCCTCGGCCTCCCAAAGTGTTGGGATTATAGGCATGAGCCACTGCACCCAGCCTATTTCTGTATATTTTATTATGTAATATGATGGATACTAGATGGAAAATTTATATGTTCAGTTTAGTAGACCAGTGTTATACAAACATGCTTTTGTATGCTATACTGTCAAGTTCACCAGAGCCCAAGTTGTCTGAGAGTAAGACTTAGATCCTAACTATTCCAGCCAGGAGAACAAAATTACTTCCTTAAAATGCATGAAATATTTTTAAATTAATGCATATTGGTATGGTTTGGCTCTGTGGTCCCACGCAAATCTCATGTTGAACTGTAATCTTCAATGTTGGAGGAGGGGCCTGGTAGGAGGTGATTGGATCATAGGGGAGACCTCCCCCTTGCTGTTCTGGTGGTAGGGAGTGAGTTCTCACAAGATCTGGCTTTGTAAAAGCATTAGCACTTCCCCCTTTGCTCTCTCTCTCCTGCTCCACCATGTGAAGATGGTGCTTCTTCCCCTTCACCTTCTGCTGTGATTTTAAGTTTCCTGAGGCCTCTCCAGCCATGCTTCCTGTTTGGCCTCTGGAACTGTGAGTCAATTAAACTTCTTTTCTGCATAAATTATCCAGTCTGGGGTAGTTCCATACAGCAATAGGAGAACGGATTAAGACACAGATCTATCACTCTTTGGAAGTTGTATTTATTGTTCCATAAAAAAGAAAATGATTGGTAAATTGGAAACTGGTATAAACCCTTTGAAGAAGAATTTCACAATATCTGATAGAACTGTTTGCAGTTACCTGTGCTCCAGCAAACCCACTTCTAGGTCTATACCGTGAGGTCACACCTCTCACAGAATAAACATCTACATGTGCAAAGTAACTCATTGCAGCATCATTTGTAATTGTGAACTATTAGAAATTACCTAAACATAAATGTGCAAAGTAACTAATTGCAGTGTTATTTTTAATTGCAGAATATTGGAAATTAGCTAAATGTTCACACACAGGATACTGGCTGAAAGAACCATGGTACATACACACTATGGAGTTCTACACAATTGTTGAAAAAAGGACAAGGATAATACTGATAAACTAATATGGAATGACTTCTATGAGATATTATTAGGTGAAAAGCAGCAAACTGCAAAAGAGCATATATAGTACACTGAGTTAGTATAAAGCAAAAAGAGAAAATAAGAAAATAAATTTTTACCTGCTCACATTTACAACAGGAAACAAAATTAAGATAAACCTGAATACAATGAAATTGGCTTCCCAACGAGTCTGGGGGTGGGAGGGAGATGGAGTGGAAGGAATACAGACGGAAGGACTTTTCTGCCTGTACTTCTTAAAGTGTAGTTTTGGATTTTGAAGGCATATTCAAAAAATATTCAAACAATACAATTAAATCAGTAAGAATGGAAAGAGAGACAAACCCTAAAACTGAAAGGAAATTAAAACAAATGAACTCAGCCATGTTTCCAAGGAAGGGCAATAAAAGGGAAATCAACTAGAAAGCACAAATACAAATAATGATGAACACAGAATTTGCCTATAGATCCTCCAGATTCTGTGCTGAGTGGTGAGAGAAATTAGGGGGAGGAGGTGCGAACACATCCTGACCTTTATTTAGTAGTGTGTTTTGTTGTGGTGGCATGAGCAAGCAATGAGGAAACGATTTTAGATGCACTATAGGATTGAGCAAGTGAGTAAATACATTGATGTTTTTGGGAACCAGGGATTTTACTGTGATGAAAGGGACACAGACAAATGAATGCCACCCTAATTTCTAAAATAAGTACATGTATGTATATGTGCACGTGTATGTGTTTGTGTGTGCGTGCATGCATGCCTATACAGGCACTTATTGCTTAGATCTGTCTCCTGCAAGGATCCGGAAGAAAAGACACCCAGCAGTAATGAGCACACTTAGTAGCTGTATCTTGATCTCTAATTCCATTAAAAGAACCAATATTCTTCTGAGCAGTGGCTGAACCCAGGTCCTGGAACAAGGTAGGTACCAATGAGCCCAAAGCATCTGAATATGCCAGCAATTAAGGAAGCATTTAGAAGCGATGGGGACATGCCATGAGGACACGGGAGCCAGCTTGAGGGAACTTTCATTGGCCCTTTTAATGGATCAAATATGAGCATCAAAATAACATGTAAAAGAATAAATTATGAGCCATTAAATATAGGAATTAATGAGTTCAAGATACTCGTGCTATGAATAAATAGATACATACGTTAGTCATAGAGGCATAAGGAAGTGTTTTTGCCGCTTGAGGGCTAATGTGGAGGAGGTACTGAGCTCAAACATCACGAAGGCAAGAGTAGACCAAGCTGGAGAGTCAGTCAAACATCACCAAGGCAAGAGTAGACCAAGCCGGAGAGTCAGAGTCAAACATCACCCAGGAAAGAGTAGATCAAGCCGGAGAGTCAGAGTAGGTGCTGAGTCAGGGAACTGAGTTGAGGAACAGGATGCTCCTCTCGTATTCTCAGCTGCCTGAACGCTGCTTATTGGTTGTACCTGAAACAAAAAGTAATTATACAGTGAGAAAATCAGACCATACCTCAATCAGAGTTCACACCACCCATGGGACATAAGTACCTCCAGGTATGAAATTCTGAAACAGACGCGACCTCACCTTCGTAGCAGTCCAGCTGAGATGGCAGAACCGTAACACACGCTGAGAAATGTTTTATTAAAAATAGGAGGAAGATACCAGGCATGGTGGCTCAGACGTATAACCCCAGCACTTTGGGAGCCTGAGGTGGGAGGATTGCTTGAGCTCAGGAGTTTGAGACCAGCCTGGGAAACATGGCAAAACCCCAGATCTACCAAAAAGTAAAAAAAAAAAACATTAGCTGGGCACGGTGGTGCATGTCTATAGTCTCAGCTACTTGACAGGCTGAGGTGGGAGGGTCCCTTGAGCCCTGCAGGTTGAAGATGCAGTAAACTGAGATTGCATCACTGCACTCCAGCCTGAGTGACACAGCGAGACCATGTCTCAAAAGGAAAAAAAAAAAAAAAAAAAAAAGAGGAGGGTATGTAGTCTTCAAAAATGTCTGTGTCATAAAAGAAAGAGAAAAATTCCAGAAATTTGCCAGAATGCCAGAATAAAGGACTATGAGGAATATGCCATTAAATGCCATCCTTGAGTCCTAGACCTTATTCTATGTGGGACAGGAACATGGAGAGAATATCATAAAAGACATTATTGCATCAATTGACAAAACTGGGATATGGGCGATAGATAAAAGGACTGCAGTAATGATGGGAATTTAGTACTGTTGATACCAGTGCTGCATCTATATAAGACATTCTCTTTAAGAAAGTACACATTGAAGCGTTTGGGGGGCAAGGGCCTAGAGATACGTAATTCACCTTTAGCTGCTTTAAAAAGCAAAGGATGAGGGTGCACCTCATACATCAAGTGGGATAGGATGTTAACAAGAGGGGAACCTGGGTGACAGGTGTTATGGGTGTTTTTGGTATTATTCTTATTCTTGCAATTTTCTGTAAATTTGGGATTATTTCCAAATAAAAGCATAAAAATGTAGGTGACGGAATTTAAGTAGATGAACACATATAGAATAACTAAGCTATGCCACTTATGGAAGAAGAAGAAGAACAGATATGACATAATATTTCTGCAATTACATGATTAGTTTCAAAATCCAAACATAATGCACAGCTATAATATCCTTCTTCTCAAAAAAGCTACTTCAAGACCTACTACAAATTTTCTAAGTCATATTATTTGACCTCCTTTTCCTCAGTTGTTAACAGAGTATTTGGGGGCTGGAGAATTAGCCTTTTTAGATAATTTGATGTTCCTTGTACCTCTAAAAATCAGTGATTAAATTCTGAATACTTTTAGAGGTAACCCATTGACAACTTTAAGCAAGCTTCTTCCAGACTTTTTGTGTTTCCCGTACTTATTTTAAAATAGTTTCCCACAAGTTAGACATGTTTTTATGTATGGAGATTATTGTGCCCAGCTGGTCAGTGTAATAAGGTGTCTTAGTCTGTTTTGTGCCACTATAACAGAACACCTCAGATTGAGTAATTTATAAAGCACAGAAATGTATTTCTCATGGTTGTGGAGGCTGGGAAGTCCAAGATCAAGTTGCCAGCCTCTGGTGAGGGCTTTCTTGCTCCTCATCACATGGCAGAAGGGGGCAGAAGGGATTAACCCTCTTTTGCAAGCCCTTGTTATAGTGCCCTTCATTTATTCATGAAGGCAGAGCTTCAGGACCTAAACTTCTCACCAGGTGCCACTTTCCAGCACTGTTGTGCTGGGGCTTCAGTTTCAAACACATGGGTTTGGGATGGCACATTCAGACCATAGCATGAGGGAAATATCAGTTTGTCTATTGGTGAGTGCTTATAAAGTAGTCTGTGAGCTACTTTGGTTTTGCTCATTTTTTCTGCACTATTCCTTGGAAGTGGACAGAATTAACACTCCATTTATCTGCAGGTCTGTCTTTTTCTTAGAATGAGATGAACCTAAAAACGCCCTTCCAAGAGAAGGGAAAATGAAAAGGTCTGACTATGTGAAGCAGCTCTCACACTAAAGCTAAGCCCATCCACATGTCGGAAGTGCTGAAGCCTTACTCAGGGCACTTTTGTTATTAAAGAACTCCTTAAGGTCTTAGGGGGTCATTGTGGAAGCAGTAACACAGGGGTGAGGAAGCAAGGCCACTGATGGCCACGTGGACACCTAGCATGGAGCAAATCGAGGAAGCATCCTCAGAGAATTGCATTGCCTTTCCTAGCTCACATGACAAATGTATTACCCTTACCATAGCTTAGATGAGATTTGCCCTGTAATTTGATCAGTTATATCTTTGATATGGGCAGAGGTGACCAGAGGAAAGGAAAAGAGTATTCTAGTGTTCGCAAAGACTCATTGCCCACTGTAAAGTAACAAGGTGGCTTCTGGCTCCTACATCAGTCTCTCATGAGTCTTCATCTAAGCCCCTTTGACACTGATCTGCTCAGGTTAAGTTGATTGCATGGAGTTTCCAGATGTGCAGTACAGGTGACAGATTATAAACTGCACTCATGCCACCAAAGTGGTGCCCAGCTAAGAAGGCTGGCATGAAGCGGCTGTCTGCCTCCTTGACACCAATGACCTTGTAATCCTCAGCAAAGTCTAACTTATCTCCAGGTTCTTCTGCAGAAGGCGGGCAATTACACATGCACTGTGGAAGTATGGGCCTCCACGTCCTCTTGCCCCACACGGCCAGCTCTCTTTCTTTAGCTCCGTGCACAGAACAGCCTCTTCTAGCTGTTCTTCCTGCCTCTGGTTTCACCTCCTTCTGATCCACTCATCAACTTTCTGACTCAAACATGTAAGACAGCATCTTGTCTCTTTTGTAAAGCCCTTCCGGATACAGGATCAACTCTTCAGCATGGGCTGAAGGCCCTTCATCGTCTGTCCTCCCTCCAGCCTGGCACTGACAGCCAAGTCACTCCGATGCCCAGCGTTCCAACCATCCCCCTCACTCCTGCCTCTGGGCCTTATATAGCTGCCTCCACTGTGGAGCTTCCCCAGGGCTGGCAAACCCAGCTCAGGTGCAGCTCCCGCTGTGGTCCCCTCTCTCACCACTCAGGTGGCATGGGCTCCTGGGACTCCTGTACTATCTGCCTTCATCAGTGCAGTTCTCTTAACAGCTGTGCCTGCCCCTCTCCTCTGCTCCTCAATGGGAGATCCCAGAACTTCATTCTGGAGCCCTAGAGCTCAGCAGTTATTAAGTGACTGAAATGTTTGACACCTAATTTGGGTACTCCAAAACTCCAGAAACAAGCATGTTCACTTGCTGATGAGAAGGGATGCGAACACACTGAAACAGGAGGGAAGAGAAGGAGCAGGCAGTTCGAGAACACAGGTAACCCCGAAGGTCCCCTTACCTCTGCTGAGGCTAAGGGCAAGGCCAGTGGGCCCGTAAGTGCCCATGGCAGGCTTGAGGCAGAAAAGAAAAGAAGACTAATGGAGAAGGAGAGAAAAAAAAAGTGGAAGGGAAAGAAAGGATAGAAGAAGAAAGTGAGGAAGGTAGAGAGATTGTCACTGCATTTCTCAGGAATCACCAGAGATGTGGCAGTGGTCTTGGGCAGACACACACACACACACACACACACACACACACACACACATTTAACGTGAGAGGTCATTATGGCAGAGAAATGCCCTTTGCCAGCCTCCAAGCTCTCTTTCCTCTATGTTCTAAGAGATGAATCTGGTGACTCCTGAATGTATGGTGAGAGGTAAAGAAAGTTTGATGAAGTTATGTAGTTTTTATGCAATTGTAAGCAAAGGCAAAAGTCCCTGCCATTAGGAAGCTGACAGGGTACTGGGAAAGTAGACTGAAAGAGGCAGATAAGTCAACCACAAGCAATGCGTGGAGGAAGTAAAGTGAAGAAGGGCGGGAATCAGTGCTGGGAGAGGTGGTGTAACCCTGTGTGGTGGGGTGGACTCTGGAGGCTTCTTGAAGAGGTGCAAGAGGAAAGAATGTGAAAGAGGAAGAGACTCTGCCCTGCAGACATTCAGGACATCGGGAAAGGAGTTTCTGGAGAGGAATCAGCAGCTGCAAAGGCTCTGAGTGGGGAGGGTGCCTGGTGGGTTCTAGGAAGGCCCATGTGGCTGAGAATAGAGTAAAGGAGGTGTAGGCAGAGTGAGAGCTGAGAGAGGTGGCAACAGCTATAATCCAGACAGGATGAGGGTGGGCTCGCCATTCACCGAGGTGGAAAAACTGTGGGAAGAGCAGGTTTGTGATGGGGTAAAACCAAGGGCCCATGGATCACCATGTTAGATTTCAGACATCTTCTAGACACCCCAGTGGAGCTGGTAACTAGATACAGGAATCCAGAGTCAAGGGGAGGGGTCTGGGCTAAATATATAAGTGCAAGCGTCCTTAGTATTCAGATTTAAACCCATGAGGCTGAGCAAGATCACCAAGGGAGCAGGGAGTGATGGAAAATAAAAGGTCCACGGACGAGCCTCGGGACACTGCAGCATGAAGACAGTGGGAGACAGGCCTTCAGAAAATGTGACGAAGAGGGAATGTCCGGAATGGTAGGACGCAAATCAGCAGAGTGTAGCGAGCATCTGGAAAGCCAAGCAAAGGTCGTGTCTTAAGGAGGCAGGAATGAGGGATTCTGTCCACTGCAGTGGGTAAGTCATACAAGATGTCGAAGAATGGGTTCTTGGAGAGAGAGTTTGGGGTTGAATGGTGACCTCGGTAAAAGTGAGATATTGCAGGACAGCACAAGCAGAACTCTTAAGAAAGTGTTGTGGAAGGATTCAAGACCCAGAGAGAGGAGAAACACCAGAGCCAGAGTTGGGACAGCTGCAGTTTGCTGTGAAGGGCACAGAGAACCTGGGTGGAGATGGAGGGAGAAGGTGGAGTTAGAAAGTTCTTTTTTTCCATGGAGAGATGACGTTATGTGTGTGTGATGGGAAGGACCCAGGAGATGATTTGGGGGGAGTGCCAGCGCAGTTGTGTGGGGCTTCTCTCTCATGGCACAAGGGTTTGGGATCTAGCCCCTTGTGGTCTTTTCTGGGGCATGAGCACCAGAGGAGAAAGTCAAGACACTGGCATCTTCTTACAGCCCTTCTAGGACAGGCTGAACCACCAGGCTGAACCACCAGAGCCCTGGTCCTTAGGTTCACTTCAGCGACCTCTGTGCCCTCTGCCGTGGAAGCTTTTGGGTGCATTTATGAAGCTCCTCCCTGTTCCTGTTGTGCCTCAGAACCCAGTCCTTTAATTTCCTCCCACCCAGGGTCTGGCACTGGCTGCACCATCCCGCAGCTCCTGTAACAGCTCTTTCTGGCGAGGGCAAGCCCACGGATTCCCCGCGAACCGGCGTCGGGTGGGAATCCACGCAGCAGTCCCCTGCACACACCCTCCTGCCGCGCCCTCCTTCCCGGCGCAGTGCGCCCCTGGGTGCACGGGTGCCAGCGGTGCGCAGGGGGAGGTGACAGGCTTGGCTTCGGGCCCCGCCGTTCGCCACGTGGGCGGGCGCTCCCTGCTCTGTTGCTACCGTCCTTGCTGCGGGAGGCCCTGGTCCCGGTCTCCATCTGGACACTTCTTGGTGTGAGGACTGAGCGCAGTTCTCTACGTTTTGCGTCCCAGCTTCGCAGTGACAGAAAAAACCCTGGTGTGTGTTGGGGAGAGCAGGCCTTTGGCCTCTTAAGGGTGGTCGTTTGGGATCCCCCCAGCGCGCCAAGGCGAGAGCGCCTGTCCCTAAGCGGAAGGAGCGCCCCTAGCGCCGGCGACGTCTCTGCGGACCCGGTGGTCCCCGCGCGCGGGCATCCATCCATTCATTGCGACTCCCGGTGCGGCGGCCCTAGGTCTCCAACCGAATGTATGAATGGGAGGAGGAAAGAGAACCAATGTCTTTTTCCACTCCCTGCTTCCCCGCACCCCAGCCTCCCTCCGGGCAGAGTGAGCCGGACGCTTAGTGACAAGGGGCGGGGTTCGGGCTGGCGCGGGGGTCTGCGGGGGCGTGCAAGAGGGAGCGCGAGTCTGGCTGGTGACTGCACTATTTATATACTCGGGTGCTCCAGGACAAAGAGGGCAGATCCGAGTCACCCCTTCCCCCAGCCCCAGCCCCTCCCCTGGCCCTACTCCCGGTGGCTTTGATTTCGTGACCACTCCCGGGGAGGAGCGGCTGGCAGGTGCGGGGGTGGGAGCCGTCTCCGCGGGAGCAGCCGAGCCAAAGGTCCGGCTGCTGACGTCCGAGCGCCCGCTCCTGTCAATGAACAGCAGCGGCAGCCTGGGGACGGTTCTGGCAACGAGGCTACAGACGTCATCGCCTCCTGTTGGACGCGGGGGGGTGTCCGAGCAGCATCTCCGGCTTAAAGGGAAACTCTCTAAGTTCTGGGCAGCCGGGAGAGTCGTTCCTGAGAGCACATGCACCCCCAAATGTCAAGTGCACGCGGACACACACACTCACTCGCACACACACACACACACACACACAAGACACACATGTTCTGGAGAGAGAGGTCTGAGTCCGAAGTTGCTGCTGCTGCTGGGAGCTTGAGCGGAGATGGACCGGTCTTCATGGGCGTCCAGGGCGCCGGGTGCAGCTTTCCCCGAGACCCCCAGATGGAAAGGTGGGAAGGAGGAACCCCACACACTCGCCTTTTGCGAGAAGATCTGCGCGCACCCCAGAGTGCCCGAAGCCTTTGGAACCTGCCTTTGGAGCGGAGCGTGCGAGCGTGGTGGACAGGTCCCGAACTTGACCAGCGGGCTCTCTTGGCAACTTGCTTTGCGCAGTTCTCCATGGAACCCTGGACCCACCGTGCTCCCGGCGCCTTGCCCCCCCCTTTTTTTTTTTCCTTTTTCTTTCGCTCACTCTTTAAATTTATGAACTCGAAATGAAGCGGAAAGCAGATTTGCGCGTCAGCATACTTTGGCGGGTAAGTTCAGATCCTTTTACCTATTATTTAACCCTTGAGAATCCAGACAAACTTAATTCCAATCTTCGTGTGTATGTGTGTGTACTTAGGAAAAACTTCCTGTCCTTTCCTTCCACTCTTTTTGGCAATAAGAAAACGTGTGTGCGTGTGTGGTGTGGTGTGTTTGTGGACGTACTGTTTGGGGGAAAGGGTGAGGCATGGAATCAGAAGAAACGAGAGTTTATAAAGCCGGAAGACTCAAGGGTTTGCAGAGGAGGGCAGAGGGACTGTCCCCGCCCCAGCGCGGACTCACAACCTCGGGGCTCACGTTCGGCCCGAGGAGTTTGCGAGCTCCAAGTTCCCGGCGAGGGCTGCGCGCCAGCTGCAAATCGCAGCGGCTGCCGCGCCAGACCCGCAGGTGCCCCCCGAGCGGCCTGGAGAAGGGTGGCTTGTGCTCCGCAACTTCCTTCCTCCCGAGCCGGCCACCCTTCTCCAGTTCGCAGTGGGGAGAGGACCCCCTCCTCTTTTGATCCTGCCTCTGCCGCCACTCTCTTCTCTCTTCCCACCCCCCTCAGTCTCTCCTGCAAAAGCTGTTATGATGTCATAGGGGAGGCGGGGGTCCGGAGTCCCCAGCACCTGAAAGCGTCACTGGATTGCATTCTGCAGCATTTTTTCTTCATCTCACCCAATTTTCCTTGCAACCCATTGAAAACGCATCCTCACCAAACACTGCAAACACTGCCCCCCGCAACCACAGCCCAGCAGAAGACACCACTCCTTATAGCTAGACAGGGCCAGGAGTCCTCTTTGATCTCTCCCAGCTTCTCGGCTCACCCTTCTGGTTGAAGAAAAAGGAGGAAGGAGGAAGAAGAGAGAGACAGAGAGAGAGAGAGAGGGAGACGGAGAGGGAGAGAAAGAGAGATTGAGAGAGAGAGATTGAGAGAGAGAGAGAGAGAGAGAGAGAGAGAGAGAGAGAGAGAGAGAGAGAGAGAGAGAGAGAGAGAGAGAGAGAGAGAGAGAGAGAGAGAGAGGAAGAGAGGCGCAACAGCCGCAAACAGTCTCCTAGACGTAGGGCTGCACTGATGGACTCGATTGTAGGATTTCTGCACTGAGTCCCTGCCCCTCTGCCTTTCCTGCCATCCCAGGTCCCTTCCCCTCCTGAAGCAGCAATCTCTTCTATCTCCCTCTCTGGGCTTTTCTCCCCACCCCTTTCCTCTGCATCTAACCTCCTCCCCTCCATCTAACCCCACCTTCACTCTCCTCTCCGAGCAGGGAGGGCTGGGGGTGGGGAAAGAAAGCCCCCAAATCCCCAACCCTGGGCAGAGATGTCGAAGAAACGCAAAGCCCTCGAGGGTGGAGGAGGTGGCGGAGAACCCCAGCTCCCAGAGGAGGAACCCACTGCCTGGTTTGGGGACAGCAGCGAGGAGCAAGGTAGGGGGCGGGGAGGGGGAGGAGAAAAAGGAACAGGAGCACATGCAGGAAGACGTTTGGGAGCTGAGATCCCTCCGCAGGAATGCCCTCACCAGGCTTCATCAGAGCTCCCCATAGCAAGATAACTTGAGTAGACTTTTCCCCTACAGATGGGATTTTACGTGTTTCTTCAGGATGTGGGAGTGGGGTGGGAGAGAGCCGATTAGATAATGCTGGAGACCCAGATCTGTGTGGACTTGAAGCTGCGTGGGGAAGAAGGGAGGGTGGGGTGGGAAGGAACGGAAGAGGCCAGGAGGTATTGATTGGGGACATGACTCTTTTCCCTCATGCCTGCCCGGCTGTCATGTGCATTGGTGTGGACACACTGTGCTGTGGTTGTAGAGCCTACAGTAATGTCTGCATGCAGGACACCTGTGTCCAGGGGGCAGGGGTGCCGGCCAGACCCCCCTCGTGTTTGTTGCTGATGAGGGACAGCAGGGAGGGACATTTGCTTCTTCCATGCTTCTCCAGTCCAGGGATGCTTAGGGCTGCGTCATGTGCAATCTTCATCCCCTGCACGGCCAGGGCCCTGTGCCTCCTCCTGAAGTTGGTGGTGAGGATTTTGAAGCAAATGGGGTGATGTGCTGTGGTTTCAAGGGGAGTTGTGGTCGTGAAAGCATTTGGGTACTTCTTTGCCTGGAATAATCCCTGTGAAAAACCGAAGATGGAAAATTTCCTATGGAAACACAAGTGATATTTGGATATCTGATTTCCACATAAAAGAAACCCAGACAGACACCTTTTATTTCACTTAAAGCTTTCTGGATTTGGTTAAAAGTAGGCCCCAATGAACTAGTCAAGATTTTTCTGGGCTATAGTTAAAATGCAAAGGAAAAATGAACCAGATGGAGATGTTTTGCTGTTGGCTAAGCTGTGGAAAATTAGGTGAGCAGGCATGTGGGGGGAGAATCTGACTCTGGATAGGTAGGCAGCTAGGTAGAGGGGTTGTTTACATGACCAATTCCTTCCTGCAGCCCAGTCCTGTGGCCTCGGTGGTGGCAGGGGCTGAGCTGGGCAGAGCACCCGGAGAGGTGGTCTTGGACTCCTGTCGCCAAAATGGAGGCCATGACTCTTCTCCTTTGACGTCACAAGAATCACCAAGTCACACAAGTCCTTCCATACAGAAAACATGAGTCTCTGTGTGCACTGGCCACCTTCGGCATGGCTTGCGTGCATTTCCAAACAAAGGACCTGTTCCGGCCATGCCCAGAAGGTGCACTTTGGTTACCCTGAAAGAGGTGAGAATAACGCCACTGCTTACCTCAAAGGAGGGTATTTCAGCAACTGCAGGCTTTGACTTTCTTTGCTCAGTAATGATTTCAGGGCAAAGGTAGGGCATTTCTCAAGTTACTTTTACAGAAAAAATGGCATTTGGTAAGAAATTCAAGTACTGCAGGTGACTTTATTTGTATAGTTGGTATTTTTCCATCTTTGGGGGGATAAGTCGGTGTCACCGTGAGTGTCTGGCAGATTCGTCAGCTCCATACGCAGCATTTGGTCTTGACCTCGAGTTGCTCTGTAGGGGTACATGGCCTTTTCTTTTGGTTAAGAACAGATGAAGTCTATGGGAACTGAAACCATTATTATGGTAAATAACAACCTTAATTTTTTAATGCTATTTTAATAATTAATAAATGCATGACTGCCAGATATAAAAAAGAAATGAGAATTGTATTTCAGCAAACATTTTTCATCTTTTCATTGGAAATATTTGGTATTAGTATTAAAAAACATCTACGCTATGGAAGTCTGTACTACCAGTAGCAAGTAATTCCCACATTCCCCAGGTAATATGAATCTACAGAGAATATTTTGCAAGTCAGAATAGTCAACAGTAAGTACCTACATCCATAGCAGTCAAAGATTATCATAATTTCAAAATGATTTATTGTACAATTGTTTTTTTTAGCATAAAAATGTCTAAAGATTTTATTGTATCCTTTGTATTTGGCAACTAAAAATGCTACCTGGTAATAGTTCGAGAATATGTAACTGCAGAAACCATTAAGGGGTTAACACTCTACTGCTGTGCTGCTGGGAATATATTTCCTTTTTGGTTTGTTTTTTGTTTTTGAGACAGTCTCACTCTGTGGTCAGGCGCCAGGCTGGAGTGCAGTGGTGCGATCTCAGCTCACTGCAACCTCTGCCTCCCGGGTTCAAGCAATTCTCCTGCCTCAGCCTCCTGAGTAGCTGGGACTACAGACGCGCGCCCTGACTCCCAGCTAACTTTTCTATTTTAGTAGAGATGGGGTTTCACTATGTTGGCCAGGATGGTCTCAATTTCGTGACCTCGTGATCTGCCCGCCTCGGCCCCCACAAGGTGCTGGGATTATAGGCGTGAGCCACTGCGCCTGGCCTGGGAATATATTTCTTCGGGAAGTGGAAAGCACGGCCCATGCCTGCAGTGGCGGGAGCACATCTGTGGCTTTCTGGTGAATGTCTGGGGTATATGGCCTTGTGAATTCACGTCTGTGCATGCTTTCACAATGGGAAACCCTGGGGGGGCCAAATGGATGACAGTGTTTGAGTGACAGCTGTTCATGACACATAATCCCTTACCCATGATTAAGAAACTGCATTTTCTCTGCCTCTCAAACTCAGTGCAGTTGGTTTTTACCCCTTTGGGTCTCTAGGCCAAATTTGACCGTACACATACTGCAAAACAGAGAAACGTCTGTATGTTGGTGTTGCTGACCTTGAACATCAGAGGGATCATCTTTTAAGTTCCAACAACTGAGGAGGTTTATGTGTTTGTTCATTTCAACCATTGAGAGTATATTACAGCATGTATGACATGAAGGCAACTGGAAATTGAGTTTCAGTGGTAGTCAGTGATTTTACGAGGGGCTGTTGGCAGCTTGGTCTGTCCTGAAGTTTTAAATAGCTGATAGGCATATAGGCTGCCTAGAGAGGAATGTGGTGGGAACTTTGAACCTGAGAACTAAAGCCCATCGGTCCTATTCATGTCCTGCCCTGCCACCAATCCATGCCAGGGTGCACGTGGTCTCTGGCCACGGCTGGGAAGTGCTCATTTCAGGTCCTGTGCTGATATTTCCTGGCTATTGTGCTGATGGCCCCTGTATTCTTAACAGTTTCTCTTTAGAAGATTCCTTATACTGATGAATGTAGGATAGTAAGTGGGTCATTGTGTACACACTCAGATGATTTTAGTTTACTTCCTGACCTTGATAGATCCAGCCTGCTTAATTTAACTAGGTAAATGGGAAGATGAAGTACATTATTCTAGCTTAGATTGAATGTTTCTTTGGCTGTCCATTGAAGTTATTTGACACATGTACACATGTGAGTGTGTCTGTAAAATCATGATTAGGATATGCTCCTCTTGTGGATAGCAGTTGGCTCTGTGTCCAATATGTGTGCAGTCTATACCGATGGAAGATATTTGCATAAAATGTTAAACTTATAAGGTTTTTTCTTTATAACTTAAAGAAAATTGGTGTGCAAATGGACTATGCGAATGACAATTTTGTTTCATTTTGTTTCTGCTTTTCTTACTTACTTTGAACTTGGACATAAGAATGTGTTACAATGTTTGGTTAACTACAACTGAATGGACATGTGGAAAGCTATATAGGAGGAGTCTGAGGAAAACACTGAATACTTGTGTTTATTGATCTTATAACTAATAAGCACTTCAATTTTTATTTTCTTATTTTTATTTTTTTTTGTTTTTAGCACTTCAATTTTTAAAATTCTCTTCACATTATTTTTATATCAGTCTCTTTTCAAAGAACTATTATTTACTTAAAGAGTTTGGGCTAATCACAAGATACCTTATTAGTTATCTACACTGAAGAAGTAATACTAACTCTGTGTTTCCACAGTTACACTCCAGTTAGAAACCTGTTCTCTTAGTACCTGCAGGTTCTCTGAAATCCATCTCCATTCTCCCCCCTCCCCACTGTCACCCTAACTGGACTATCTTGCTTTGTCTTCTAGTTTTAACCTCCATGTCTTTTGAGATGGCTTTAGGTTGGGAAATCCCGTAAGTGGTATATTATTACATTAAATTAATCTCATGAGTGTTTTAAAAGTAAGTAGTTTCTGTTTTTGATGAAATTGGTTAGGATCCTCCCCAGCTGAGTTTTCTGGGTTCTTGCCTTGGTAGTGTTTAAAGCCAACCAAAGGAGAGCCTCTGGCACCGAATGAATCTAGGGGACATTTGGGCATGACCGACTTACGCATTCCTTGACTTTCTTGAGCCATAGTGAAATATGGGTAGCTATTATGTTGTAAGATGAATCAGCAACTGAGTGAACATATGGTTTTCAATAACTGCATACCTCTACCTCTCTGATATTACAGTAATACCAGGATTTTGGAGCGTTCCTGTATTATTCATGGATAGTTAGCTTTGGGAGAGCCTGAAACTGGGTATGCAAAGTAGCTGAATTTATGCCTGTAAAACCAGTTAAAAGTGAATGTGTAGGTTGTTAACTGACCTAAATCTACCTAACCCCTCTACAATCAGCTGTATTGATCTTTCTAATAAATTGATAGAATTATTCAGATTGCCTATTTCTAAAATAGCTCGCAAAAGATCTCTTAAATGGTGATTTATATCACTGATATTAAATATGAGCATGACCCTCGGAAGGGGAAATCAGTGTTAAACACAAACGTTTACACAAGCACACATTTTCACAGATGTTTGATGTCAAAGGCGGTTATCGTTTAGACATTTTTTAAAGTTCTTCTGTTAGTTTCTTTGGCTCCAAACCAGAAAGACCATTACCAGCCAGTGGGCCAAAGGAGATGGAGGAGAGAGGGGACTTAGGGGAGGAAAGAAGTTCAAGAATGAAGGCTGCAAAATGGAATAGAGGCCTCAGTCCTCCCTCATCTTTGGGCCTGCCTCTGCTTTTTTGATTCAAGGTGGAAAGAAAATGACCAACATCTGAAAGACAAAGCCATCCCTGTGTGCCTGTCTCCTCCCCTCTGCTTGAATTAGGTGACCTTGGTGGTCCAATTTCTGTGACTTTGATTATGATTTTGGGAAGAAATGAACTCAAACCATAACTGGACTGCAATATAAATGATAACTCACAAAGAAACTGAATAAAAGGCAATTATTAACCTGAAAGGGTGGGAAGAGGAAGTTACCTAAAAACTGGATTCTTTGGGAGGCCAGTGACTGGGAGGATACTCTCTTTTTTGAACTGGCAGAGCTGGGCGCAGTGGCTCACGCCTGTAATCCCAGCACTTTGGGAGGCTGAGGTGGGTGGATCACGAGGTCAAGAGATCGAGACCATCCTGGTCAACATGGTGAAACCCTGTCTCTACTAAAAATACAAAAAATTAGCTGGACATGGTGGCACGGGCCTGTAATCCCAGCTACTCGGGAGGCTGAGGCAGGAGAATTGCTCGAACCCAGGAGGCGGAGGTTGCAGTGAGCCGAGATCACGCCATTGCACTCCAGCCTGGGTAATAAGAGCGAATGTCCGTCTCAAAAAAAAAAAAAAGAACTGGCAGAAACTCTGAGCACCACAGGACAATACTGTGGAGCACCTTCTGATCTGAGTGCAGCGGGGGCTCTTCTTTGTGTTGTAAATGGCCTATACTTACCTACATTTACATTGCTGTTGCCAACTCTTGCTCCCCAACAAACATGCACCTGCCCCTCCCCTCCAGGGGAAAAGAGAATTGCAAATAAACAGAGATGAAAGTTATGTAACAATGCCGCCTCCAGTCACTTCTGTGGCTAGCTTGAATCATACAGATAGAACATTATTTCTTAGGTAAGCAGAAATTATCTTCACCTGTTAGCAAAAGGAGCATTTTTTTTTTTTTAAGCGGAGTCTTGCTCTGTTGCCAGGCTGCTGGAGTGCAGTGGCACAATCTTGGCTCACTGCAGTCTCCGCCTCCCAGGTTCAACCAATTTCCCTGCCTCAACCTCCCAAATAGCTGGGACTACAGGCACACACCACCACGCCCGGCTAATTTTTTGTATTTTAGTAGAGACGTGTTTCACCATGTTGGCCAGGATAATCTCAATCTCCTGACCTCGTGAGTCACCCACCTCAGCCTCCCGAAGTGCTGGGATTACAGGCCTGAGCCACCGTGCCCAGCCAGAACTTTTAATAAAAAGAACTGCTCAACCATGACATCAAACTATTAAAAGCTCTTAGACTTTTCCTTTCTTTCCTTGATGAATACAAGGTAGCCATCACAATGACCAATATCTTAATATTATAAATTGCATATATCATATTGACACATGCATATATATTATACACATGGCAACAATATTCAATGGCCATGAGAACATGTACAGTAAGTTCTCCTCCAACCCCAAATGTCACCTACATGCCTGGTTCTTATGTAGCCAATCAGAAACTTCCTGTGCACATACAGGATGATATATGTAACATCCCTTTTATATGCAGACACAAGTATCAGGTTAAACTGTTCTCCTTGTACTTTGCTTTATCCACTTACCTGTATCTTGGAAATTTTTCAGCATATATCACACTACTTTTGTTGTCTGTATAATATTCTGTGGTACAATGTGCCGTAATTTATTTAACTAAACCCTTCTGAATGGCATTCAAAATACTAGTCTCTTGCTTTTATAAATAAAGTGGTTTTGCTGTTGTTGTTGTTTTTTGAGATGGAATTTTACTCTGTCGCCCAGGATGGAGTGCAGTGGCACAATCTCGGCTCATTGCAACCTCCACCTCCTGGGTTCAAGCGATTCTCCTGCCTTAGCCTCCCAAGTAGCTGAGACTACAGTAAATAAAGTTTTAACAAGCAACCACACAGTACTTTTCGAACACATGTCTACATTTATATGTTGGTAAATTCCTAGATATGGCGAGTGAGTCAAAGAGATGATAACTATTGGAATTCTGTCAAAGGCTATTTGCCCATACCTGCTGTAATTTTCTTATGCAGTTTGAGCTGTCATCAGTACAGACACTACATTTTGAAAATCCCAAATTGGGGTATTTGGTAAATATAAGCAGATTCCTCAAAACAGTGGGATAGAGTATTTGAAACGTAGAAAGTCCCAGATGTAGGGTGATTTCACCAATGATGAATTTTAGGATTTATGAGACACCTTTTCTTCTTCTGCTCTCTGCTTAAGGTGGATGTCAGGATGAGCAGCATTGCATTCCGCCATCTCAGCAACGATACATAGGCGCAGGTTTGTGATTTTGCATGGAATAAACATTGAGGAAATTTAGGCAATGACGGAGAATGAATTGTGTTATTTAAAAATGTGTATTATTTTAAAATAGGACACTAGTGTTCTTTCTGAGGAGATTTATGAAAATTGTAATTGGGGTAAGTCTTACTCTTGAATTCTCACGTAACCACAGTGGTATCTCTGGGTGTTGTGACCTTTGCACATTTTATGTATTTAGAGATTCTTAAATTTGTCAGTCAGAATGTTGTCTCTCAAAGGGTGGGAGTGGTGAGGTCTTAACTCTGCCATTTACACCGTGTGGGAGCTGATAACTGCTGCCTCGTTCGCTGTTTCGTCCCTGTCCCTAACAGTGTGCCTGGCACCTGAAGAGCAGTCCAGCGTTTCTTGTGGAGTGAAATCATGAATGTCTCATAAGTGAGGCAACTCAAATTATCAAGTATCTTATTTAATAGAAACTATAATATTTCTACTTGTAAATGGCTATAGGTAAGAAGAAATATTTATATTGAGCTGTAAAAGTTTTTTATTCATGAAAGAAAATCTGCTCTGAGATTAGGCATGCCACAGGAGTACATATTTGTAAAAGTAGTTTTCCTTAGGACATAATTTTAAGGTACCAATGCCTGGTATGAATGGGTGAAAGAGAAGTAATAGAAACATATTCCCCTTCTGCCCACACCTGAGCCAGCTGGTGAGAAAGCCCATTTGCTCCTTCCATTGGGGCTAATGGGGAGTTCATCCCACACAAGCCTTGGCCAATGAACAAGAAGCTTTACCCTAGCTCCGGCTTCGAATCACAGCAAGCCCCAAACCTTCATCCCCACTCTCAAGCCATTTCAGACACATGGGAGCCAGCCAGGCTCTTCGTGGAAAACCTCACTCTGTGAGTAATAAACCGTTTCATGTCCTCTTGGTGCCTGTGACATCATAGTTGATATCTGGATGAAATTTTGGGTGGGAGATCCGTCTCACTCTCATTGAATGTCCATCACAAACGTTTTGCTACATTTTCTTTTTCCCCTCCACCCCCTCCTCCTTTTCTTATTCTTCTCTGGCACATATGATTATTATTGTTCCTGGCCAATGCACTTCAAAGTTATTTATAAACATTTTGATAATCTAAATACTTTAGATTTATTTTCTAAGGGCAAGACATTCCTATACATGACCACAATTCAACACCCAGACTGAGAACGCCTAACATTGACACAACGTTATCATCTAGTGGGAACACATATTCAAATATCCCCAATAATAGCCTGGCTAGTTCCTCAATCCAGGATCCACTCAGGAATCACACGACGTTGAGTTGTCTTTTGTTTTTTTAATCTAAAAAAATTCCAAGACATGGACATTTTTGAAGCATCCAGGCCACTTATCTTTCTGAAATCCCCAATTTGGATTCATAGGATGCTTCGTCGTTATTAGACTCAGGTTAATTATTTTGTACAAAGATACCACATAGGTGGCACTGTGCCATTCTCCATGCATCCCATTAGAAGGCACCTGATGTCACCAGGTCCTGTCTGCAACTGTGCCGTTCTCCATGCATCCCATTAGAAGGCACCTGATGTCACCAGGTCCTGTCTTGGTGACATTAAGTTTGATTGCTTGGTTAAGAATATTTTTGCCAGACTTCTCCACTGTAAAGAGAAATAGTAATAAACTGATTATTCTTCCCTATGCCATGGCAAAATATCTGCCTAAAGGTGCAAAATGTTGAAGCTAAAATTCTTAATTTAGTGTCAATTATATAAATTTGGATTTTGTTTACATGTCCATATTTTTCTTTTAAATTGAGCTGTAATGTTTTTAGAAAGGGCACTTGCTGAGCTAAACAGCATAGGTGAATCTTACGCGAAGAGCTCAATAGATTTTGACATAAATAAACTCCCAAATAAAGAAGTCCACCATTTCCAGACTCCAGAAGGCATCCTGTGCCCTTTGCCTCATCAGGTTCCTTCCCACAGGTAACCGTGGTTCACCCTTCTGACTTCTGTCATCTTTTCACCTCTGTCATCGCCAGTTTGTTTGCCTGCTCTGGGACTCTTCTATAGGAATTGGGAAGCACATTTTCTTTGTCTGGGTTCTTTTCTTCAACCTTCAGTCTACGGAAATCAGCTTCGTTGTTGCAGTAGCTTGCCCTTTTCAAGGGCTAAGTAATATTCCATTGTATCACTATTCCACAATTTACTTATGTTTTCTGCTATCCTTGGACATTTGGGTAGTTTCAACTTTGGGGCTACTCCAAATAAAGCTGCTATGAAGCGTTTTTGTACATGCCGTTAGTGGACATAGATCCTCATTTATTTGAGGCACATACCCTGTAGACCACTCTTTATTTTTATCAGTTGTTTAATGTTCTTTATTAGTCATTGGAGCTCATCAATGAAGATATTTGATTTTCTGTAAATACATCTGAATATCACAAACCTTATATTAATAAAAAAAAATTCAGATGCTTTCATGGGAACTCTTAAAATCCACATATAGAATCTTAATACATGAATTAGATTTTATCCATAATACAAGTCCATACTTAATTTTGACTCACAAATATTATCCCTCTCTACCATGGGTGTTGAACTTAGTGCTTGTTCATTTAAGTAGTGCATTGTGCTTGCTTTGCGGACTCTGAAGGAAACAGAATGAGAGGAAAGATGGACTATCACCAAGTTATATCGTCCTGAGGTGCAGTTCGCTGGTAGTGTGGATTACTTTAGTTCTGTCTGAGAAAAGCTTACCAGCTTGAGGAGTCTCTGCCTAGGAAAATCTGTAAGTTCAGCTCAAGAAGAGAAGGAATCTGCTGTCTTTCACAGACTGTTTTCTCGTGCTGTTGTGATTTTGATTTCCAACCTTCTTTATTTTTCTACATCGATGTGGGCATAATGACATCCGCTTGCTGGTCTTATCTGGGGCTGGCCTGGACTAGCTGTAAAGTAGAAAGGGACAAATGTAACTTTATGTCACCCTCTTGCCACAGAATAATAAATCTCTTTTTTTTTTTTTTGAGACAGAGTTTCACTCTTGCTGCCCAGGCTGGAGTGCAATGGCACGATCTTGGCTCACTGCAACCTCCGCCTCCTGGGTTCAAGAGATTCTCCTGCCTCAACCTCCTGAGCAGCTGGGATTACAGGCATGTGCCACCATGCCCGGCTAATTTTGTATTTTTAGTAGTGACGGGGTTTCTCCATGTTGGTCAGGCTGGTCTTGAACTCCTGACCTCAGGTTATTCACCCACTTCGGCCTCCCAAAGTACTGGGATTACAGGTGTGCGCCACTGTGCCTGGCCAATAAATCTCATTTTAAGGAACAGATTCTGTAACAAGATAGAGAACCTTCAGTTAGCTTCATATTTGGCCACGGCTTATATCTCACCATGGAAACTATCCTTGTTTGGGACAAAGCTCTGGTGTGTGCTGACAGCAGAGGCTGCAGTTTTCAGGCTCCCCGATGCCTGGGGTTTGGTTGTTCCAGGAGAGCGTTTGGGGAAGGTGGGGACGAGGAGGGCTCTGCTGCAGGGTGGCTGGGGAGATGCAGAGCCTAGGAATAGCTGTCAGTTACTGTGTGCTCATGTGGCATGTGGCATGTGGCAGAAGACTTGACTCTCTGTGCGCGTCTAGTGCTCTGTCAAGTTTACCAAACTCTTGAGTGATTCAGAGGGACTTTGTAAATGAAACCCATGAGGAGGCTGAGCTTTGGTGGCATAAACCAGAGTGAGCGAGTGTGAAGTGGTAGCCCCAGTCGGGTGAGTGCAGGAAGACTCAGGTTCTGGAATATTCTTTAAAACATTGGCAAAGGCTCTCGTGTCTCCAGGTAGGAATATGTTGCTCTTCAAGGCAAATCTCCCTACCCCAGGGGTTAGCAAACTCTTGGCTTTGGGCTATACTGAAGCCGTTTTTTCTTAACTTGAAGTGAATTGGAACGCTTTGATTGTCGTCACAGCCTAGTCTCCTGTTTTCAATGTCGTGTCACCTATGGCTTGAGATTTATGTAAAGATTACAAAGATGGTCAGAGGCCTGATTTCACTCAGGGCCCATCAGATCAGCTGTTATCTTACAGGATAAAAATAGTTAACATATCTACGTAACAGTGAATTTGTTTGTTTTTTGTTTTTTGCGTGTTTTTTGAGACTGAGTCTTGCTCTGTCGCCCAGGCTGGAGTGCAGTAATGCAATCCTGGCTCACTGCAACCTCCTCCTCCCGTATTCAAGTGATTCTCCTGCCTCGGCCTCCCTAGTAGCTGAGATTACAGGTGCATGCCACCATGCCTGGCTAACTTTTGTATTTTTAGTAGGGATGGGGTTTCACCATATTGGCCAGGCTGGTCTCGAACTCCTGACCTCATGATCTGCCTGTCTCAGCCTCCCAAAGTGCTGGGATTACAGGTGTGAGCCACCGCACCCAAATAGTAACTTAAAAGGAGTCTCTTTTAGCTTCATTATGAATGTCAAAATGTATATGGAGAAGACAAATTTGTCATGGCATACAAGAAAAATCTATAACTGACGACACACCGATTTTATCCATACCCCTCTATGCTTAATACCAGGTTCTCTCTTTGCCTACTTACTTCCATTTTTGTTGTTCAGTCTCTGATTCGCAGATTTCTAAGATCATTATTTGATTGTCTAAAATACAATGCAAAATAATTACAACATGAAAGTGTAATGTTGTCAGTTACAAGATTTCATTAAATCTGCGAGAAGTGCTGGGAACAGCTCTACCTGCATGAAATGTCGTTAAAAAACAAGTTAGACTTTGAACTGAAAAAGGAAAATCAATAAGGGTTACCCTGTGTTTCTACTACCAAATATTTCTATTCCATTCTATTCTAGACATCAAAAATGTGCCAAGTACCTACTAAGCTAAGTGCTGGGTACACGGTGTCTCAAGAACAGGCATAGCCTTTCTGGTCACCGTGAGGACATTTTGTTGAACTCGTAGAACAAAGTCCCATCTGATAATTTCTTATTTTGCTTGCTTCTATTGCCTGCCTCTCCCCACGAGAAGATATTCTCATTAAAGACAGCAACTCCTTTGTACTTTCTTCCTGTGTACCTCTAGCCACTGAACTAAAGCCTGGCAAACATTAAGTGCTCTTAAATTTTTCATTAAATGAATGTGTAACTGAGTCATTGAGTAGAGATGAGGTCTCGCTATGTTGCCCAGGCTGGTCTTGAACTCTTGAGCTCAAGTAATCATCTACTTCTGTCTCCCAAAATGCTGAAATTACAGGCATGAGCCACGGGCCTGGAATAAATTGTCTTTTTAATGGAACTTTTCCCTTGACTGGGACGCACCTCATGCTTTACAGAAAACAGCTAGGGGGACTTTGAGAAGAGCCCCCAGATACCCTGAATGCTCCCGGCTCTCAGTTAGTCTCAGTTGCAAGTGGCAACAGGCAAAGAGAATACATTTGAGTGAAAGGGCGTTTATCAGCAAGTCCTGGGGAGAGGCAACAGCAGAGGAGTGAACAGAAAGCAGCCACCTCCAGGGTCTGGACCTACGCTCCTTTTCCTGCCTCAGTTGTTCCCCCAGATAGCGAGATGAAGGGCAGCCCAAGGGCCCACCCTCACAATCCCTGCACATCCAGGAAAGAATACCTTGTCGTGATTAACCCAGCCAAAATATCCCAGAGGCAGACCCTCCCGTTTTTATAGATAGGGCAGGTATATTCCTAGAAGAAAGTGCAAGATAAGACTGTGCAGACAGGCACTACAGTCACCCTCTGTTCCTTCCATCAGGTCCCTCTCACTCAGTAAAGGTGGCACCATGGCTGTCCTTTCTGGCTGTTGGGAACTTGCCGATGTTTCTTCTATTTCCAGTAAAATTAAGTACAAAAGTACTTCAGCAGTAGAATCTAGCATACTGTAGTCCCAGAAAAGGTACCAGTGGGATGTAAGATGGATGCGCAGTGCTCTGTCAACAGGTAAAGTCTTAATATCTCATGTGTGTCTGCTTCTGCACTCTATTGTTCAGCAAACTTGATACTTTTAATTATTGCTTATGACGTCTCCTCTTCCAGAACTCCCATTCTCCACTCAGTATCTCTTTGTGTAGGCCTTAAGCATCCTTGGAGGCCCTTGTGAATTTCTACCTTCTCCAGGAGGCATGACCGTCTCCACCAGGGGCAGACGGGTCTTGTCCTCCAGGACTCCAAGGCTCTGGGTGGTGTGCCAGGCACTCACTACACCCCCTTATGCGTGAGGATCTTTCCAGGAATTTTTAGTTCCCTCTTTCTCCCATTAGCCTGAAGAATTCCAGAGAACGGATTCGTTTCATGCACATTCTTGCAGTCATTGCAGTCACTGGGTAAAGGCCCATGGCCATTTTCTGATGGAATAGAGACATACATCTGTGAAAGTTGCCACTTGTCAAAAATATATGGATGAAAGAGGGAGAAAGATGTAAAGAAATAAAATTCTACATATCTGCATTGATAAGAAGCTCTCCACTAATAGCGATATCAGTATACAGTATGAGAAGGAAATTTCAAACTTGTAATTGATATTTTTAGCATTATTTAAGATGCATTTAATAATTTAATGGACTGATTCAAGTGGTACTTTGTAGACGATAGAAAATATAAGGATAAAACTGTCTTGCTTCAGACAATGACTGTTGTACAAGGTGGATAAAAGGCAAAATGCTTTAGTTTTGTTAAGAAATTCTGCCATGTTATTGAAGAAAGAAATTGCCCAAGTATCAAAGAAGATGAATTATGATTAAAAAAAAAACCCTTACATGCAAAGCCACATTACTATATTTATAAATGAACACTGCTGCCTTGCGGTTACGTCACATCTGTCTGGATATTCCTGTGCAGTCCTGACCTTGCCCTTTGTTTGGATGAGCCAGTCCAGGGTCCACGCTGTGGGTCTTCTCATCTGTCTCCCTTCCCTGGGGCCTCTTCAGTGGACCACAGACGTCTTCAGACTGCCAGGAACCACTGAGTCTTTCTTCAGAATGTTTTTTTTTTTTTCCCATGAAAAAGATTTTAATACATTCCTTAGTCAACTTCAACGAATTTCAACAAAACTTCCTTTTATTTTTCACTCACAAAACATATGCGGGGATCCTAAGAGACCGCAATTCCATCACCCTTTTTTTTTTGAGATGGAGTTTTGCTCTTGTCACACAGGCTGGAGTGCAATGGTGCAGTCTCGGCTCACTGCAGCCTCTGCCTCCTGGGTTCAAGCAATTCTTCTGTCTCAGCCTCTCAAGTAGCTGGGATTACAGGCATCTGCCACCATGCCTGGCTAGTTTATATGTGTGTGTATATATATATATATATTTTTTAAAGCCAGTCAAATTTAGCAGTGGGGGGTTGTATACCAACTTTAGTGACACTAATGTTAATAAGTTCTGATAACTCACTACCATCGGACCAGCCTTGTTTTTATATTTTTAGTAGAGATGGGGTTTTGCCATGTTGGCCAGGCTGGTCTCGAACTCCTGACCTCATGTGATCTGCCTGCCTTGGCCTCCCAAAGTACTGGGATTACAGGCATGAGCCACCGTGCCCGGCCTCCATCACATTTTGGATTGGGCTCAACCAGTGTTTTTTGAATTTTATGGATAGCACCCTATTTGTGAGCCATGAAACCAATTTATTTTTAGTTAGTCCTAACTATATTTTTAAGCAGCTAAATGGAAAGGAAGGGAAGGGAAAGGAAAGGGAGAGGGGAAGGGAAGAAGAGAGGAGGAGAGAGGGTGGGAATGGAGGGGAGAGGAGAACAGCTGGTATTGTGTAGGGACTTGTGTGTGGGGGGGTGTGTGCATGTGCGTGTGCGTGTGTGTGTGTGTATTTGGTCCTCTTGTCAAATACATTTTTTATTGTGAGTGGAAACCATAATAAAATCCCTGGCTGAGACCGTATTTTACAGGTATCTTGGCCACAATAAATAGAGCACCAATGCCAGAATTGTACTAGCCTCTTGGTGAAAAATAATAAATTATTTAATTAATTGAAGCCCATTGCCTTGGATGAAAGATTGTCCCTTAAAGGACTCTCAGCCACCTTTGTTCACTGAAGGGGCACGCACCCCCATCCCAGCTCCCAGAACCTCAGTGCCACTGGAGCCTCCTGGCATCACTGTCCCTGCTGGCTGACATTGTCTAAAGCTGGTTGTGTGCTCCTTGACTCCCCAGCTGGCTTGAACGCATTTTAAGGGCTCAACCAAGTCTTTGTCTCAGTTATTCTTCTGGGAACAAATAGAGTAGGTGTTAAAAAAATTTTAATTTTTTTCATGACGGAGACCGGGACACATCTCAGCCATAGGTCATACCACCAAGCAGGGTGGGGTGAAAGCAGAGGAAGATGGAACAGGGTGAGGGAGAGCCATATGGGTGCCGCTGGGCAGCAGAGAGCTCGTGGAGCATCCAGGGGCAGAATCCCCGTCCACCTGTGCAGGTGGCCGCCCGGCCAGTACCGGGAGCTTTCCCTTCCCAGGAGCTCCATCCTGGCCAGCAGAACAGAATGTTCCCCACCTTCTACCGTAGAGTGAAAGGCACACTCTCCTTTCTAAAATCATTTTTATGATCCTAAAACTTTTCACGCCTAATTCGCAATCCTTATTCCAATGTGCTCGGGGAGTAATTATGTATTTTCTTTAGGTGAGATTCTTTCAGGCTTCCTTTGTTACAGAGTGTACCTTTTCTTTCACCCCCTCACACCCCAGGAGGCTGGACTGCAGCCTCTATTATTTATGCTGTGATTGCTACTGTGTCAGGTATCACTCCTAATTCTATACTTCAACGAATTTAAAGTTAAGTCCAAGTCAACGCCATGGGTACATACAGTTCTTTATTTTCCCTTTCAAGATTGTCAAGAATGAAATCTGAGCCGTCTAAATTTGATAAATACAGAGGTAAAAATAAGAAAATAAATAAATACAAGCTCCGTGGCTGCCAGAATGCCAATTTTCAAAATTAATGCCAAGTTATCTTTGGAAATGGCTGGCATTGCTATGGTTCTCAGCACCACTTCCAATCCCAGGCCTGAAGATTTATACTTTTCTGTTCTCTTTCTGAAAATTAGAAGCAGTAAATTACTATTGTTTTGCATCTTTTTCTCCATCTTTAGTAAAATACATATGTAGAACTTGGTTCTTCTTGTTATCAGTCTGGGCCTGAGTTTGGACCAAGAGAGAAAGAAATGAAAATGAAAACGTTCAGTCACACAGTCATGTGTTTCCTATGTGCAGAGAACTAGAGAGTGGTAATGGGTAATGGGCACAAGTTTATTCTCCCAGCCCTGAAGGAATTTTCAGTCTTATAGGAAGGTAAGAAGGTGTGGCATGAGCCCTTAAGGGAACTGCTGTGTGGAGGTCATCCAGTATGTTGCAGAGGTTTCTGGAAGGGAGCGAATTATTTCTCCTAAGCTTAATTGAATTGAACCATGGATGGGCTTGAACTTCTAGCCTGAGGTGCTCATGATTCAATGAGGGGCCACCATCATGTTCAAGTATGTATTTAGCAATCCTAATCAATTTCTATGCCATTAAAAAAAAAAAAAGTAACAGTGATTTCTTTATAGCAACTTCTACTAGGTTCAAAAAAGCCCACTGAAAATTTATTTCATTTTTTGTCTCTGTTGCCCAGGCAGGAATGCAGTGGTGCAATCTCAGCTCACTGCAACCTCCACCTCCTGGGTTCAAGTGATTCTCCAGCCTCAACCTCCCGAGCAGTTGGGATTACAAGTGCCCGCCACCATGCCCAGCTAATTTTTGTATTTTTAGTAGAGACAGGGCTTTGCCATGTTGGCAAGGCTGGTCTCGATCTGATCTCAGGTGATCCGCCTGCCTCAGCTTCCCAAAGTGCTGGGATTACAGGTGTGAGCCACTGCACCCGGCTGGAAAATTATTTTTCATTATCAAAATGATGGGGTCCAATTCATGTTCTGAAATGCTTTCTCTAATGCACTGTTTTTGCTGTTGTACATCTATTCATTTTTACTTAAATAAAAAATAAATGCAATCTGCAAAAATTCAAAAGACCAAAAGATATACAATAAGAAATAAATCTTTTGTATAATTCAATAGTATTTCAAAGTTTTCTTCATATAGCTATGACTCATTTCCACTAAGTTTATTTTCAGCTATGTTTACCTTTTTATTGACCTTATAAATGGAGTCATTTCTTCTATTAAATCTTTTAAACAGTAGGGTTTTTTTGTATATGATAACTGTTCATGGATTTTTAAAAAGCAGATGTTTAAATAGTGAATGATGTCAAACTTATAGAAACTTACAGAAAACGATCAAACTTAAAGAAAAGTTGTAAGTACAGTGGAAATATTTTTTTCTGAACAATTACCTGGGATAATTTAGTATGCGTTTTCTACAAACGAAGACATTCTCTTACATTGACCACTTTATAACTACCGTAATCAGGAAATTAACTGTGATACATTCTCCCACCTAACCATCCAATCCCACTCAGGCTTTGTCCGTTGCTGTAGCAACATCTCTGACGGCAGAAAGTTCTGTTCCAGAACCACAGGTGGCACTTGTCTCCTGTGCTTCCTTCATTTGGGTGCAACTTCTCCATCTTCCGTGTACTTCCACAATTTGTATTTTTGAAGATTTTGAGCAAATTATTTTAACGTTTGTCTCTTAGTTTGAGTCTGTTTTGGTATATACTCATGATTAGATCAAAGTGATGCCCTGTTGGGGGAAATATCATAAAAATGCTGCTGTGTTCATTTGTCCTATTTTTTTAAATTATACTTTAAGTTCTGGGGTACATGTGCCGAACGTGCAGGTTTGTCACATAGGTATACCTGTGCCATGGTGGTGTGCTGCATCCATCACCTCGTCATCTACATTAGGTATTTCTCCTGTTAGCCGTCCCCAATCCCCCACCCCCGGCTATCCCTCCCCTAGCCCCCACCCCCCAGGCCCCAGTGTGTGATGTTCCCCTCCCTGTGTCTGTGTGTTCTCATTGTTCAACACCCACTTATGAGTGAGAGCATGCAGTATTTGGTTTTCTGTTCTTGTGTCAGTTTGTTGAGAATGGTGGTTTCCAGCTTCATCCATGTCCCTGCAAAGGACATGAACTCATCCTTTTTTTTACAGCTGCATAGTATTCCATGGTATATATGTGCCACATTTTCTTTATCCAGTCTATCACTGATGGGCATTTGGGTTGGTTCCAAGATTTTACTATTGCGAACAGTGTCGAAATAAACATACATGTGCATGTGTCTTTATAATAGAATGATTTATAATCCTTTGGGTGTATACCCAGTAATGGGATTGCTGGGTCAAATGATATTGTTGGTTTCATTGCCACACTGTCTTCCACAATGGTTGACATTGTCTTATTACTGACAAATTGTCTTATTACTGACCAGGTGTTTACTTTGACCACCTGGTCACTTGCCTAAGGTAGTGTCTTCCAACTGTCTCTACTGTATAATTTCACTCTTTTCCTTTGTGGTTATTAAGGAATTTGGGAGTACCTACTCTGAAATCATGTAAACATTTTTTTTTTCTTCAAACTTCTTCAATTATTCACTTGTTGATTTACATGAGTATGGACTTATGGTTTCCTATTTTATTCAGTGGTTTATAACACATTATTTATTTCGTTTATTTTGAAGCTCAAATTGTTCCCGATTTGGGCAGTGGGAGCTCCTTCAGGGTGGCTTCTGTGTCTTTTGATGTATACATCTCTATAGGTTGCTGCAAAAGCAATTGTAATTTTTGTCATTAAACCACAATTACTTTTGCACCAACCTAATATATTCAAAACCAGGAATCCATATCATATCAACATCTTCATTTTCAACCAATACCACTGGGCTAATTCTAGTTTCTCCTTTTTAGTATTTGTAACTCTCTTCTCTTGCATAGCTATGGCTACAGCTGTGTCTTATTTGAACAATTGTCTGGGTGTAACCAATCTCCCATAACTGCTGCTACCCCCTCCCCAGTGAGGTCACTGTCTCCACCCCATCCAGGCTGTGACACCTGGGGCACCACCCACCACTCTCCTCTATCCTGTCAGGGGAAGAGGAAGAAGAGGAAGAAGAGAAACAGGAAGAAGAGGAAGAACATGTTTGGATGCTGATTTGCAGTCCTCCACCTTACTGACTTCTGCGACTTATCTCTGTTCTTCATGTTATTTTTTCAGGTACTTCAGGTGGCTTTCCATAATATGATTTGCAGAAGGGTAATTTTACTTTCCCTTTTCAAATGTTATACCTCATATCTTTCTCATCTGATGACATTGCCAAATGCTTCCAGAATGTCATCAAATGAGGACAATGGTGAAGACTTTATGGGGATGCTCCTTTTGTTTTTCACGCATCACACCTCCGGCTTTGGGTAGATAAAGGGAGATTTCATCCGGGTGATGATTGTGGCGTGCAAACCTGGTGCCACCAGAGCCCCGCGTTCAACCTTAAGCTGGATTCCCTTTGACCACGGGGTGCAGGTTCAAGTCGCCAGCATGGTCAGTGGGGCCCTGCAGGCTCTGCCTTCTCTGTCCTTGCCTCAGGTCTTTACTAATAATTTTCCTTTTAATCAAGAGTGGATGTTAGAGAGAGAAATTTATCAAATGTCTTTTTAGCTCATACATATAACCTTATGTGTTTTCGTTTTTGATCCATGAATCATCTTCAAAACACTTTAAAGCTCCTTGTTTACAAGGAAGCCCCAGGTTAGACACAATTGAGGTCTTCCATGTCACTTGGTCAGGGTAGGTCACCTAAAGACTCACATGGAATCTCTCGCTCTCTCTGAGTCATGACGCCTCACCTGCTGAACATCTTAGAGCCACATGAATGATTTTGTTCCTTCTTAGCCAAAAGAAAATCAGTGTGTTGAAAATGTTTGGCCCATTTTCTAGAAATCCATGTGAGAAGAGACCCCCATTGTGACAGTGGGTGGTAGTAGTGGCTTCACGGTGGCAAAGTTTTAAAATGGCACTAAGGCGAGCTGCTTGTGTTACAGCAAACGTGAGTGACACCATCCACCACAGGCTGATGGGTTTGGATGTCAATACTGTGTAAAATACAATGACTCTGCGTTTGTTTCATGTAAACCTGATTTTTGTGTAGGCACGCTGGTGAATCCTGCACAATACTTCCCGCTAATATCATGCCTCTTGATGAGTCATCTTCTTGTTTCTCTGTTACTCTCCTAAGAGCAGGTGTCTCCATCATTCCCTGATGAAGGAGGAGTGCTGCCACCGACCAACTCACGTAATACCAACCTTTCTGTGCCACTCCCCTACATATTTTGTATGACAATCAGTGTCTCACCCACATTGCCTCCTAACCTCGGACATCTTTCTATGTAATGCTCCACTGGTCAGCGTCGACACCAGTGCTCCTCCATGTGTGTTTACCATTAACAGAGGTGTGATGTCTTACAGGAAGGTTAGCAAAGTACAGTTTTGGAGAGTGCTATTGCGAAACCCAAGAGGAGGCAGAATTTGTGGTGAAAACAGCTACCCATCTATTTACATATCAAATAAAACATGGGAATCACTTCTCCTGTGTATAAATTCATGAAAGTTGATTATGGACTGGGAAAATAATCATAGAGCAATCATGGGGCTATCTCAAAAGCATAGCTGAAGCCCATGTCTAAGAATTAAAAGATAGACACGTATTACCCAAGGAAAACACCCGAGACACTTCTCTTTTTTTCCGTCCTCTATCTCTCGTGTATGGATGCAATTTCTTTATTCAAATCATCTTTTCCTTATACAATATTTGTTTTTAAAATGCTTTTCGATCATTTAGGAAAAAACTATTGATACCAGTGGTGTTCACATTTTCTGGCAGTTAAATATATATATATTTTTTGAGACAGAGTTTTGTGCCTTGTTGCCCAGGCTGGAGTGCAGTGGCATGGTCTTGGCTCACTGCAACCTTTACCTCCCAGTTGTAAGTGATTCTCCTGCCTCAGCCTCCCAAGTAGCTGGGATTACAGGCATGTGTCACCACAGCTGGCTAATTTTTGTATTTTTGGTAGAGACAGGGTTTCACCATGATGGCCAGTCTAAACTTGAACTCCTGACCTCAGGTGATCCAGCCGCCTCGGCATCCCAAAGTGCTGGGATTACAGGTGTGAGCCACTGCGCCCGGCCAATAATTTTAATTTATTTGTTTAGAGTCAAGATTCCCTTTGTACCAAATATTGCAGGATGGCACAAGCATGGGGTGAGAAGGAAAGCCCAGGGCATGCCTAGGAGTCCACTGGACCCTTCCACACACAGCAAGTACTTGGTACCTCAGATGCCTGTAGTTCCCTCTTCTCAGTCATTCCTAGAAACTTAGCAGTCACATTTCTGTCTCTTCTTTAAAAACATGTAGAGGATTTTATGGCAACCACTTAGTGTATTACCCTCATTTCTGGTTTCATCTTGTCTTTCCTCCCTGTTTCTCCTTTGTGTAGATTTTTTTCATCTATTCATTTTATATGTTATTTTCTCTTGATTCATTGTGTGCATTTTTCTAAGCTGCCTGAAACCTCTTTTGGCATAAATCAGCGTAGAAAAACACGAATAACCCACAGTGAAACAAATACAAGCATTATTATTTGGGGACGTGGTTCACCTCCTTTACTTAATTCATGCACCGTGAGGCCAGGGACAATGATTGTTTATTCTCTTTGCATCTTGCTATGAGTACAAGGCTTTGCAAAAATTGTGCCAAGGACTCAATGGATGTTAAATCGTAAAGAGTTGTTTCTGAGTCCATGCAGCAAAGCAATGGACTCTATATTCACTGCATGATGACAGAAAAAGCAAATGCGCTTCCAATCCAGTTATTTTTTAAGCATCTTCCATGGGCTGGGCTGTGAGGTCTGGAATGCTGCATGCCTTCCCTCGCATCCAGGGCCCACAGTCGGGTAATGATCATAGACACAGAAGATGCAGCAAGCTACAGAGAGAAACATGGTCAGGGTGCAACATGCAATGGGGAAATGAGCAGGGGGTCACGTGAATTCACACTGGGCTGGAAAAGCCTCATCTCTGTATCTGAATGCGCTCTCCGTGAAGAGCATAGGAAACAAGGGAACTACAGCCTGAAAAGTGACTGGCAGTGACCTGACTTTCCTAAGCTCCATTATGAGCCCTGTGGAGAGGCCACTTTTCCACGTTCCGCAGGCATTGCATGTGTGCATCCCCCACCGCTTCCTCAACCACTCGGTTTTGGAGAAGGCATTATTGAAGTTCCAATGTGTCAGGTTACAATTGCTTGGAAGATAAAGTCCCAGCTTTGTAGTTCTCTGACCCTCTGGAAGATGTGTGTGGAGGTGTTTAGTGATGTTTTCCGATGACGGTGATTCCCCGCCTAAACCTGTGTATTAAACACAATGAAACAGGATTCACAAGTCACCCCAGACAATACAGTTTACTGAATGTTTTATGTAGCTATGACCAAAACCCAGAAAAGGATCAGAAGCCTCCACCATAGCTCGTTCCGGTTTACTCTGCAGCTCCTGGACTCCCTTCAGTGCTGGCTGCTGCAATTAGCCAGAGCCGCAGCTACAGATTCCACTGTGAAGAGTACTGTAGAGTTGGCACATGGCTCTGCGTTAGTATTTATGATCAAACTCAGACTCGCAAGGGTCCAGACACTTCTAAATGTAGACACAGTTTTTAGTTGCAAGCATAAGCCCAAAGCCACTATTAAATTTTATATTTCCCGAGCGGCATAATGGCCAGAAGTATGTTGAGTGACAAAGAAATGCAAGGGTAAGGCTTCCAGTATTAGGGCAGGAGTGTGGTGTTGTAGGGTGTCAAATTCCAGGGAAATCTTAGGATCTAGATTGGAATGCAGTCTTGCCCTCATTTTGGTAGAGCTGTGGTGCTTTTCACTCCAGCGTTCCCTTCAGCTCCATATTCCCCTGTTCAGGGCCCTGTTGTACACCTGCCCCTGCCCCCAATTTACACCTCAGACTCACCAAGAGCACAGTTTGCCTTGTGTCTGCCCCAGCAGTGTCTCCTCTGTATCAGGAGACGGCCACACCATTCACAATGCTACACTACCAGGAAACTTGGGGCTATCCCCTTTTCTGGACAGTTGCGTAAGTCCCGCCTCCCCGCCATCCCTCTCCTCTACGTCTTCCCTGCTGTTGTTGCCTTAATTCTAGCCCTTGTCATCTCTTACTTGGATAACTCTGGTTTCCCCCTGTGGATTCACATGTTTAAAATACCATCTCTATATTGCTTCTTCTAAAATACATCACATCAACATTGTGCCCTTGTAAGGCACCTGGATGGCCATCATCAGGGCTAAGTTTGGCCAAAGGTCTGTTTATTTGTCTCCACCCCACCACCTGGCCATTTGTCACTCCAACCCAACTGCAGGTTTGATGCCTCTCTTGCCTGGCACCCTTCTTTCTCCTGTCTGCCTGCTGAGCTTCTCCCCCTCCTTTAACAAGCACGGTTGTGTCTTCTCTACAAAGTGCCTCTTGATTTTCTCATGTAGGATCTTGCTCCCATCTCTATAGCCCCTTATACACCTTTATTATGATTACATGGGTCCATCTGTGTGCCCAGGAAAAAGTCAATGTTTAAGGAACATTTTAGCTGTTATTTCATGTACACGTCTCTCCAGTAATTATGTATTTACATGGTCATTCCCTTCTAAATTGGGCTCTGCTGGATAACAGGGACCCTGACTTACCAAGTCTGATTCCTGTGTGCCTAGCATGATCCTGGCACATAGCCAGTGACCTGTCGTTGATGACGATGATGGGAGAGATCACGACTAATCTCATGGTAAATTCCACTAGCATCCTTAAGTAGAATTGGTTGGGCACTTTTTAAATACTGATGACTATTTCAGATCCACTACGCCCAGATTTCATCTCCACATTTTAAAAACAGTATGGTAAAGCTGGCAATGATACAAAAGAGAATAGGAGAAACACAATTACAGTGATAAAAAAAAATTAAGTCCCATGAAAAATAAAAGAGTAGTTGAGTGTTCCTTAGCTCTCCACATCTCACTTTCGGTGTCTGTGAAATGAGGAGCTGGCAGTGGACCAAGTCTAAGTCCTCTTCTGGTTTGTAAGGAGCCCGATGCTAAGCTGCAGCTGGTTGGCTTAGGGAGGACAAGGGAGCAGGAGTTATTTGGGGTAAAACTTGACAAGTTGCTCCTCGTTGCCTTAAGGCTGATAATGAAGTGGATTAAATTTTATAGGGAGAGTGTATAGCTAAAATGAATAATTTCTTGGCAATAAAAGAGAGAAAATAATGAGACAGCTGAGAGGAGCCTTTGCATTTGTAGATTTTAAACAAAGAATCACTGTTTTTGATTGCATGGGTATCACTTGCCCAGAAACCAAAGAGCTTCAACGTTGCTGCTGATGTATTGACTGACGGATTCTTGCCCTTCCTTCCTTCCTTCCTTCCAACCTCGATAAGGAGCAGTGGCCCAGGGGCTACGAGTCAGAGTTCAGCAGGTGAGATGGCTGCCTGGCCCAAGCTGGGACAGAGGCCTGAGGAAGGATGGCTGCAGCTCAGAGGAGGAGACCGAGCACAGCCCAAGTGGTCCAGGAGGGTGTGCCAGCAGGGGGTACTGCCTTCCAGCAAGAGGGGACCGACACTGAGAGACAAGAGAGGAAGGAAATAGGGCTCTCTCAGGACAGGTGTGGCCACCCCCATGCTGCTGCCTTCTGTTGGTCACCTGCCTTCTCTGGGCCCCTTTCTTTTTTAGTAAAATAACTTGTCCACTTTTGAACACATGCTGGGTACTTTCCAAAAAACTCTCACCACAGTCTGCTGGCGGTAGATGTTGTCCTCCCATTTTAGATGAGGAAATCATGATCCAAAGATGTTAAACAACTCTAGCAGGCCACATGGCTGGTAGGTAGCACAGCAGGCATTCCCACCTGGGAACCTGCCTCACACTACTTTTAAAAATATCAGCTCATCTCCTGTACAGCTGAGGATAGCAGTACCTAGAGAGAGTGCTGGGGAAGGGTTTTTGAAAACTGTGAAGCATTATTAAGATGTAAGGCATTAGTAGATAAGAGAGTTTTGTTTCACAGACAGAGATTTTGAGCCTCCCTGAATGGGAGATTAAGAACATATTTGCTCTCTTCTTGTGAAAGTGTATATGTGTGTATGTGATATGTATTAGGGTGTGGGGGGAACTAACACAGATCTTGATTAATGTCTTGAAAAATTTTTATTTCAAAGGGTGGAAAAGGTTGCATTCTTCATTTAACACACTAGTCATATGTTATTCTGTCTTAACATATGACAGATTTCCATCCTGAATAGGTTAATGTTTTTGTAAGATTGGCTAGTTATCACAGTAATTACAACTGTGTGTGTGAGTGTGTGTGTGTGTGTGTGTGTGTGAACTCATGTGTGCATGCTTGCTTCATATGTTAACTCATAAGATAATCAGGTTCAATGTACACAGCCTGAGCCATGGGTTAATCTGCTGATTATTAAACTGTGCCTCTGGTGAGGGCACACAGGTCTGGCCAGAAGCAGACGGACTTTATTCACCCAGCGAGAGTGGTAATGGTCCTACCATTCACTGCCTGGGTGTCTTATTGGTTTTATGAACCAGGATTTATAAAGATAATGAGGGCAGTTAATCTTTGGACCCTACTGGCTAGTTTGGGACTATATATGATGTCACCACAACCCATTTGGGAGCTTAAATTCTGACTGATGTCCTCAAGACACTATAAAATGGACAAAAATGTGCATGGCTGACATTCCATAGCAGGTGGTCACAGTCTGGGAAAAACAGGAACTTGGACCTTATCACATCTTGTCCCAGGGCCCCATGGAAACGTATTTCTCCAAGGCTTTGTCAGAATGTGCATTCCCATCTGAATTCCACAGCCAAGCAAAGCTGAATGAATAGCCAAATGGTGAAAATGATTCCATGGTGAACGTCTAAGCTCCTGAAGACTCAATCAGGCAGCCAGGCTGGACCCACCCATGAGCCTCGTACCTCTGGGGTCCATCACCATTCCCACCTGCTCTGGTCACCAAGTAAGTCTGACAGTGAGCAAATGGCCAACTCCTCTGTAGTGTGGCCCCTGAGGTGTTTTAGGCTTGTGGGATGGATTAAAGGTCATATCCCAAGGAATACACTTATATCTGGTCTCTTTTCTTTGTGATGTGCTTCATGTGCAGAGGCAGTATTGCCTGTGGGGGCAAATAAACTGGGTTCCAACCTCAGCAGCATCATATGAGCCATGCAACCTTGGGAAGTTTGCCTTCTGAGCCTCAATTTCCTTGTGTTTCTATCTACCCAGGACTATTGTGGGAATATTACTGGACCGTAGAGTTGTAAGGATTTGAAATTACACATGACAAACGCCTAGGTAGGGATTGGCAAATAACGCTCAGCAGCAGCGGTCATGATAAGTTGTTAGTGTCCTGGCATGAATGCCAGCTGGTGTCTTGGGTTGGCGTCCTCCGTTCATTGCCCACAAACCACCTTTCACTGCACGTTGTGTCCAGACAGAGGACTGAATCTTGGCTAAGAAGAAGACTGTGGATTTCCGGAAAGCAGAAATCACTGGGGTTCTCTGGGTTTTGCTCTGAAGCGTGCATGTCTCCTTAACAATCGTGGTTTGGTTCTGGGGCTCTGGAAAGCCTGATACGACACCATACCATACAGACTCGGAAACTTCCACCAAGTTGGAGGCCGCAGTTTGGAGGGGCAGTTTGGAGTTTTGCAGGTGACCTGTCACTGTGATGGCACAGTTTTCCAAGCTTGTGGAGGGAACTTGCAAACCAAACGAGGGGTAAGTAGAGGTTCGTTTGTTGTGGAGCCCTTGCTGACATCATGGGTAAAGCATTTTCATCTTGTGGGTAACCAGCAGTATCCCGACCTCCCCCATCCGCTGGCTATGATTCCATTCACCACTGCGTGGTTATGAAACGCTCTAAGGCGGGCTTAGCGTTCCCACGTGATGGCGTTTCATCCTGGCTCCCTTCTGAAGTAGGACAGGACTGTAGAAAGCATTATCCCATTCTACAGAGAAGAAAGATTAACGACTTGCTTGAAGTCATCCAGCTTGTGATCTCAGCATGAGGACTTGAAGCAGGGCCATCATGCTATGTGGTGACTTCATATTCGTCTGGGGCACTGAAATTCAGAGGGTGTAAAGCTTTTAAGCGACAGCTTTTAAAGAGAGAACTAAGCTTTAGGGCTCTCAGCAACTGCATCCACAGCAAGGTCCCCTGCACCTCGCCCCCACCCTCCCTCCACAAGCCTGGCCTTGCACTGGAGATGGACAGGCTGGGAGGGGGTCCATGTCCCCATGCTCCTGGCCCAGAGCTGGGCATGGCCTGATGCAGCCCAGGTCTTCTGATGCCTTCTGCCGCACTCGCTGGCAATGCTTCCTCTCCTCTTCCTTCTGCCCAAAAGACACATCAAAAGCAGTGGAGGCTGCAGGGATAGCTCTGGCCCTGCTCTGGGGGCCAGTGTACAGCTGCCTCCCTCATTCCCTGCCCATCCGTCTTCTCAGTCACCAGAACACTCACTCACATTGTCACTGGTGCTCCTCTGTCTTCCAGCCCAGCTCCCAGCATGAGGATTGGGTCTGTCTGTGCTCTGCCCATAGCTTCTCCATCTCCTTGATGCCTCTGGGCCATTGGCGATTCCGGCACCCTCACATCTGCATTTGCTTTCCATTTACTGGCTTGCATCCCTTGCTATATGGACCTGCGCTAACTGCTGACTTCCTCACAAAATCTCTGGATTCTGCAACCCTTTCTAGCTGTCCCTGCTCTCCTCCTTTCAAGACAATGGGCTTGTCTTTGTTCTTGATGTACTGAAATTTAATGACAACACGTCTAGGTGAAGCCTTCAAATCTTATCGTATTTGGAATTCAGAGCAAAACTCCGTCTCAAAAAAAAAAAAAGGAATTCAGTGGACCTTTCCTCGGTTCTGGGACGTCGTGGAGCCATCTGTGAATGTGCTGTGTTCCATCCTGTCTCTTTCCTCTGCCTGGAATCCTGTGGATGACGGTCTGATCTGGCCTCCACGTGCTTCTGCATGTATTCAAGCTTTCCACATCTTTATGGGGTGTTCTTGACAACTTCTTGCTGTGTTCAAGCAAAATTCCGTTGTGAGAACTATCACCACATTAATTTGATCTTTGTATGCTACTCAGCCTTCGCTACTTTTTTATTTGAAGAATTCTAGTTTTCTTTACTACAGTCTTTATTGATTCTTATTGATTTCACCTGCTCTTGCTCCGTAGCCTCCTTACTGGTTTCCGAGGCGCAGTGGCTCACTTTCTTTCTAGGTGGACATGTGTGATTGTGTCGAATCCCCGTTTTAATTTTGGATGGCTGTACCTTGGTCCTATGTGTTGGGTTTGTTATCTCTGTTTCATCCCAGTGGCTAACCTTTGTGCTGGGTTGTCCCTTGCTGTGGCTGCTGCAGCTAACCGAAGATAAAGCGGGGCCCGGGAGCTGGAGGAAGTGGCCTCTGGGTGTGTTCCGCTCATTGATTTCAGTGGAACTGGGAGAGATCAGGGTGTTTGGCACCTGAGCTTTCGAGCTGGCAGCTCTCCAGGCTGGCTCTCTTCGGTCACCCTTCCCCAGGTGAGGTCTCTCTGCCAGGAGGCAGGCACCTGGGAAGCAGGAGGGTGGGAGAGAGGGCCCCCTGAAGATCCCACTCAGGAGGTCCCACCAAGCAGAAGAGCCTCCCCTGGAGGTCAGGCTCAAGTCTTCTCTCCCCTGCAGCTTTCATTACTCCCTTCCTGCTATTTTCTCCAAAAACAGAGGGTGCGGTTGGAACATTATCCAGGGAAGCAATCTTTAAGCTGATTTTCACAAATATTCCAAAGTGAGCCAGTCTCCTGAAATGAATACAGAAACTAGATGACCGTGTATCTCTGATTCAATCCATATATAATTGGTATATAATATTTGTCTTGGGAGGGTAGTGGATAAATAGCTCACTATTTTTTATGGCCAAGCACCATGGTTCTTCCTACATATTCACAAAAGCATCAGCGCAAGAAACAAAAGCCAGGACTCTGCAATGACCTCTCTCCTTTCCTCCCCATTCGCCCCCTGCCACTTGCCCCCTCCCATCCCCACCCCATCCGGCTCAAAGAGGAAATCGCCTCTTGCTGCCAGTGTGGAAACCATTGCTTGGAAATGAGGAGCTGAATTTTTTAGGAATGGCCTCACCTTGGCTTCCACATCCACAGGACATATTGCTGACTTTTCACTCTAATACAGATGTACGATGTGTGCCAGGAACAGCCTGGGGCAGGAGTATTGGGCTTCAAACTGTGCTATGTTCAGAAGGAAAGCGAGCCCCATTACCACCCCATCCACGACCCCATCTCACTGCCGGTCTGGTTCTCAGCCCGATCAGAGGGCCCCTGATGTTGAAGCCGGACACTTTCTGCTTTTCCTTTAGCTGGCCCTTGAGCACTGTGGCTTCCAGTTTTCCCAGGGCCACTGGAATATTGAAAGTGATGAGAGAAGCATTAGGAAAACAAAATTCTCCAGACATGGGTTGGGAGGCATGACTTTCTTTTCTTTTCTTTTTTCTTTTTTTTTTGAGATGGAGTTTTTGCTCTTTGTTGCCCAGGATGGAGTGCAATGGCGTGATCTCGGCTCACTGCAACCTCTGCCTCCCGGGTTCAAGCAATTCTCTGACTTTCTTTTGAAATTGCAGGCCAAGTGGTAATTATTTGTAACTGCTGGTTTTGGCTTTTCTTTTCCATTCGGGCCATTTTGTACTTTGCTCCTGGCGCATGCATGTCCAGCCCTCCTGCCTGACGGGCTCTGCTGTCCTTTGTGGGTGGCAGAGCCCAGACATTGAAGCTCGGAAGGACCTGCTCGAAGACTGTGGCAGATTGTTCCCGGAGACTCTGGGTCTCTACTCATTAAACCAGTGGTCCCAGTGTTTTGTCTGTCTTGTTTAGTGAGAGACTGTCTGTGTGAGTTCTCATTCTGGGACGGATCAGAAATACATGTCTCAGTAGTTTTCTCTTGGAGTTGACGCTGAGAAAGACCTTTAAGATCAGACTTGAGATCAAACCCACTGCCAGCTGTTGGGGAACCATCTCCCCTCAGCGCGCTTGCCCTCCAGCCCTGAGCCGTGAGGAACTGAAAGAAGGAGCTGGATTTTCAGCCAGGGCCTCCAGGGAGGCATGGACCTAATTCAGACTTCCCCAAACACAATTGTTTCAAACTGAGATCGAACAACTCTGTTTTAAAGGTGGTTCTGTTTAGTATTATTATTCGTGTCTGAACATTTCTGCCCCCTTCCACATCTTTTAAGCTCTTAGAGGCTGGGGATTATTTCTTACACAGAGAACATATTTTGTCTTCACAATGCCCAAGCACCTAATTAATATGGAGGTTAGAGATCAAAGTGGTTGGTATTGCACAAGTAAAGTCATTCCTGTGAAGAACTTAGCACAGTGTCTGACAGGGTGAGTTCAAAAAACGTTAGTTGTAATTATTATTAATCATATACATCTTTTGCTTTTGGGATTTTTTTTTTTCTGTAGTTTTTTAAGAGCCGGGTCTCTCTGTGGCCCAGGCTGGAGTGCAGTTACACAATCACAGCTTACTGTCACCTCGAACTCTTGGGGTCAAGCGACCCTATCAGCTCAGCCTCTCAAGTAGCTGGGACTACAGATACGTGCCACCATGCCTGACTGATGTTTTAATTTTTGTAGAGATGGAGTCTCACTGTGTTGCCCAGGCTGGTCTCAAACTCCTGGTCTCAAGTGTTCCCTCCACCTTGGCCTCCCAACGTGCTGAGATTATAGGTGTAAGCCCACCGGGCTGGGCCCTAAGCTGTTTGAATAAGTCTGTTAAGTGGTTTTTAGGTAAAGGTGTTAGGAAGAATTTCTCACCCCCACCCTCCTATCTGGCAGCCCTCTGAGTTCACTATTTGAGTAGCACAGGTCTCCTGCACCAACAGCCAGGAGGTCATTTTTCTGGCTTTGCAAATGCTCCTCCTCTGAGGCAGGGTCAGCAGCTGTGGGGTGTGCTCCTGGCCCACCTCCAGGGCTGATTTTGACTTATCCATCAACCCCCAGGGTGACCTCCTCCTTCAAATACTCTGAAAGGGTGGCAGTGGAATTGTGACCCATGCAGTTAATCACTCCTTAAGAAGGGGTTTATTCGAAAATGCATCATTATTTATTTGCCTATAGCCAAGTCTCAAGATCCCACTTGCCCTCTGATTCTATGGCCCAATTAGGATTCCATACCATGGTAGACATGTCTGCTCCTGTGCTCAGTGGACACAGAGAGAGTCAGAGACAAATCCGCAGGGCGCTGGCTCCTTGTATAAACAGTTACACTTTTAAAATGAGAACCATAGGAAAAGGTAGGATCTGGTAAATCTTGTCACAAGTTTAACTAAAAAGACTTGACTATTTCTCACAGTTGCTTGAAGAATAACTTTCCTTGCTCACAGAAATTAAAGGAAAACCTGGATCCTGTGGATGAATATTTTGCAAGTCCACCATGCTGAATTTCTGTATTAACTTGCTTTTCTTATGTGACTTTCATCATTCCCGTTCAGTTTTTAGAGATACTAGTAAATTAAAAACGGTTAGACCAACTTGGAAGAATTAAGCTGTAAGAAACCGCAAAATACCAAGTCACCCAAATAGGGTTTTAGAAAGGAATCAACAGGGTGGAGAGAAATTGCCACAGGCATGATTCCTTCTCTTGAGCTCTTCAAAAAAGTGAAGAAATAAATCATAGTATTTGGGTTATTTCTCATGCTAATAGGGTGCCCTGCGCTCCAGACTCCAGATTTGCATAATGTAGATTAGTCAGGAGTTAAGCAGAAATTGCTGAAAATAAGACGCTACTATTATGACATGAATTTTACCAATTCATGTAAAACACTGTTTTATTTTTAAAAATCTAATAGTATCAGACATTTTAAAGTTGAAAGGATCCTTGACAATTTTCCGTCTGTCTCCCAGTCTTCTGTTCAGGCAGTTTACAAAATGTGTTCATTTTACAGACGTGACAGTGGAGGCATCAATGTCACATACAATATGCATCTCCTGTATAGCTTTAGACATTTTTATAGGAATCAAATGTGGGTTTTTATGTTTTATGTTATTTTACCTTGGTAGTTATGTTATACTTTGAAAATACAGCTGCAGGTATTGGCAGCTTTTAACTTTTCATATGTCATAGTATCCTGTTTGCACTACCAGTTAACATGTTACCAGAGTGTAGGTTCTTTAAATTCTCTGGTCTTGCATAGTTGTTTTTTCCTTGTCGATAACTTCTAAAGTACAAAGAAATAACGTTTGTACTTACATTTAAAAGACTTCAGTATGTGTCCCATATGAAGACTTTCTAACGTGGATTAGTGTCTGGCTTTATGCATTTCCTTCATTGAAATGGTGGATATTGTAAGAAGATTACAGGTAGTGGGGACAGTTGAATGGTAACAGGTGGGTGGTGGAGGTAGACACTAAGCTCCTGTGTCGGGCTTTACATGGTGGCTCGAGGGGAGGTGACAAAGGTTTGTGAGCAAGTAAGGGATCAGTCACTTTCACATTTCAGGAAGCCTCGTCTGGAAATTGTGGGAGAAACACTGAATACAGGGAGACTGCAGAGGAGACAGTTTCAAAGTTATTGCAGAGATCCAAGTGAGAGATAATGAGGCTTACATCAAAGTAATGGAGTGGAAAATAAAAGAGAGATGCCATTAAAATGAACTTTGCCTCCTCTATCCTCCCTGTACCCCCAACCCTACACACAGAGCCCGACCTTGACCTTCAGGCGACAGGGCGAACATGGGGCTTATAGCCCCAAGGTGAGTGTGAGACCTCTCAGTTCCTTCCTGTGCCTGTGGAGCAGTGGCTGTGTGGAGGCCATGATGGCAGCGGAGGAGCTGTCACTGAAATGGTGACAGGTCTCACAGTCCTTAGAGACCGGGTCCCACCCTGCGCAGTGAGGAGATCTTTATGGAGTTGTAAGGCAGGTTGGAGTGGGCCAGGCTGGAGCTACGTTGAGTCTGTTGAGTTCTTTGCTTATTGCTGTTCACTTTCTGCAATAACAAAGCCTGTTGCTTTAGCTAATCCATCAACCCTTCTTCATGACCTTCTCCCATGCTTGTCTCTGCTCACGAACTTTGAAAAAAGAAATCCTGGCCTCTCCAGCCTCCCCTACACACGGAAGTGGCCATGGGGCAGGGCCCACCTAGTGAACTAGAAAGCCAAGTCTGCGTGGAAGCTTCCGGAAACCCTGAGCCTTCTTGAGCGGGCTGCTTGGCCTGCCTGCTGTTGTGCCCGACTTGCAACTGAGACACAGCCAGGATGAAGCTGGAGTCGGCACGGGTGGTGGAGAGGGAGGTTGGAGAGACCCTGTGCCTTGGATGGCAATGCCGGCAGCCATCTCCGTCCCCTCTTGTTATCTTAGCAAAACAAACCCTAACCCTGTCTTCGGCTCTGTCAGTTGGGTTTAGTGATCCTAACTGATGGACTTTAGGAAACTGAGGGCTTCCTACCAGTAGGTAGACGTTAAACTCTGAATATCTGGAACCAAACCAAGTGCCCATGTGAGTGTGTGTGATCTTTCAAAGATGCAGCAGTTATTAGCGGCCACCACATTTATGTTCAGGTCTGACAACCTAATCTTAGCAATATCAATATATCACAAGAGTAGTAATGTCAGAAGCACCATCTACTATAATATTTTGATTTTTAAAATTGTTAAAAATTTTCATCTTTCCATATAAAAGTCTGCAAAATAATGTTTATAGCAGCTTTATTTGTAATTGTTCCAAACTGAAACCAACCAGATGACCTTGGTTAGGTGAATGGATAAATAAACTTTGGTCGTTCTACACAGTGAAATATTATCCAGCATTACAAAGAAATGAGCCGTTGTCAGGAAAAGACAGGAAGGTACCCCAAACACACATTACTTAGTTAAAGAAGCAATCTGAAAAGGCCATGATTCCAGCATATAGGTTTCTGGAAAAGACAAAACTGTAGAGACATTAAGAAGATCATTGGTTGCCAGGGGCTCGGGGGACGGAGAGATGAATGAGTGGAGCACGGGGAAATTTGAAGACAACGCAGCCATCTTGCATGTCACTCAAATGGTGGATACACGTCACTACGGACTTGGCAAAGCCTGTACAACTACACAGCCCAAGAAACCAACCGTGATATAAGCTACGGACTTCAGTAAATAACAGCACAAGGAACCAACCCTGACATAAGCTATGGATTTCAGTAAACAACAACACAAGGAACCAATCCTGATATAAGCTACGGACTTCAGTAAATAACAACGCGAGGAACCAACCCTGATACATGCTACGGACTTTAGTAAATAACAGCACGAGGAACCAACCCTGATATAAGCTACAGACTTCAGTAAATAACAACACAAGGAACCAACCCTGATATAAGCTACGGACTTCAGTAAATAATAACACAAGGAGCCACCCCTGATATAAGCTACGGACTTCAGTAAATAACAACACAAGGAGCCAACCCTGATATGAGCTACGGACTTCAGTAAATAACAATGGTCAGTATTGCTGCATCCCTTGTCACACATGTGTCACGCCAGGGCAGGACACAGACAGCGGAGGACACCAGGGATTGGAGGACTCTGTATTGCCTGCTCCATTTTCTGTAAACATAAAACTGCTCTAAAAAATAGAAATCTATTTATTCTTTTTTTTTTTTTTTTGAGACGAAGTCTCGTTTTGTCACCCAGGCTGAAGTGCAGTGGCGCAATCTCGTCTCACTGCAACCTCTGCTTCCTGGGTTCCAGCGATTCTGCTGGCTCAGCCTGCTGAGTAGCTGGGATTATATGCGTGCGTCACCACACCCGGCTAATGTTTGTAGTTTTAGTAGAGACGGGATTTCGCCATGTTGACCAGGCTGGTATTGAACTCATGACCTCAAGGGATCTGCCTACCTCGGCCTCCCAAAATGCTGGAATTACAGGTGTGAGCCACTATCCCCAGCTATATTTTTAAAAGAAATGTTAAAACAGCTCCCAATTTCTTCTTTTATTTATTTTGGTAATAAATATTACTATTTTAGAAAACAATACTTCATTCCTCAAATATTGGAAGGGATAAGAAGGGAGTGCTATTAACAAGATGGTTGGAAAGTACCTGTAAGAACAGAGGCAGTGAGGGCCGGAGTCACAGAGCAAATCCTAAGCACAAACTCTGATGCGGAAAAGATTATTGGCAAGCTTCAACAGGCACAGAAAGGGGGCTCGGCAGCAAGCTCCAACACGGATTTTCATTTCATGAGTCGCCCTGCTTCATTTCAGAATTTCCTCTAATGCTGGACTTCAAACATAATTTTTGGGGAGGACCTGAGGGAGGTCGCTGGGCGGTTTCACAGTCATGAGAGGATGGAAAATCCACAACTTCTTTTGGTTAGGAATGCAGGGTGGCCTTTTTTTTTTTTTCTCCCTCTCTCTTATAAAAATAATAAGTGGCTGAGGAAATACCTGTGAAAGATTTACTTAGCAAAGTGGACAGAGCCCAGTGTGAAGGACAATTAAGCTCACGTGAGCCCCGGAGGCTGGAGGCTGCGGCACATTCTGGGCAGTGAGGCCAGGCTGGTCAGGCGGCTGCGCTTTCCATCCCCAGGCAGAGAGCTCTCTGCCCAGGCGGAGAGTTGAAGGGGCGTGGTTTCCTGCCTCTCCTGGATTTCTTAGTCTTTTCTCATTTCTTAAAAGAAGAAAAGTAAATGTCGAAATTTGCATTTCAGGAGTCATATTGAAGAATCAACCCTAATAGAGTCTGCACGTTTTAGACCTGAGGCTGCAAGTGTGTGTGTGTGTAAGTGTGTGTGTGTGTGTGTGTGTGTGTGTGTGTGTGTAAAACTATGGAACAATGTCATTTCCTGGTGTTTTTCCCAGGGGCCATAATACAACATACCAAATTCCTGTTGTTGTTTCTACTCATTATCAGGGTTCAAACACCTGATTCTGGCAAAATCTAACCAAGATAACAAGTAATGTAAGCATGGTTTCCTTAGAGTTATGCTCCGTGAGAGATACGGGCTCTATTGAAGTTGAGGAGGGAGGGTAGGCACAGGTAAAGGAACGGAACCCCTGGCGCCGTTTCTGGCAGAGGCCGTGGGGGCTCCTGGTGGCTGCGTGTCAGCTTGCAGGCTTAGAGGCGTTCTGGAGCCAGGAGGCTAACACTGAATCCAAGCTGGGCACGTATTAGATACACAGCCTGGGAAAGTCATTTACTGTCTCTGTGCCTCGTTACTTCACGTGAGGACTTGAGGAGAATAACAGCACCTATTTCAGCAGGCTATTGCGAGAATGAGACGCACGTATTGGAAAGTACTTACCTCTCCTGGCATAGTAAATTCGTGGTAAATGTCAACTACTTATTATATATGATTAGAGCAAGTGTATGATAAAATGCCAGCTGAAGAGTTTTGGCTAGTTTTTTTTTTTTTAACTAGAACGGTGCCAGGCCCTTTGTAGGGCCGCAGTAAAAGCTTGTTGAATGAATAAATGGAGGAAGGACCATGTATTGAAAGAGCCAGGTCACCACTTGCATGGAGAAGACGTGCCGCACCCGGATTTGGCGAACGGAGGGCAGTGGGAGACAAGACTAGAAAATTAAACTAGAAGAAACGGAAGGCAGAGGACAGTGTTGGAGAACAGGGAAAAGACTCGTCTAAATGGGGGACTCAGTGTTAGGAGACCGAGCGAGAAAGGCAGGTTGGATGAGGAAAGACGACCTTGCACACGAGGGTCCCGTTGGAAGGTGACCCTGCGCAGTGAGTGGTGCGGAGCAGCTGGATGTAGCTCCGCCTCAGGACCAGTGGGAGGGGCAATTGACTGTTGGTAGGGAAATCAACCAAGGACCTGTGGCGATTCAGCTGAAGGATGCTGGACGCGGAAAGGAGGGCCCTTAGCCAATAGACCAGAAAATATCCCCAGGACGGATCTCGGGTCGGGCAAAACAAAGCTTGCCAGAACAGATCAACCTGAATTGAAGTTCTATGAGGCTCAACAATGAACAAAAGCATGCACAGGTAATCCTCAAGGAGAAGACTGAAACAGTGTCGGAGATGTTTAATATACTCACGTGTGAGCGTGTGTGTTGACTGCGTTCTAACTTGTCGCTTTACGGAACTGGCAAATCTAGTGTGACTTTGTATCAGTTCAGAGGTAGTTTTGCAGACCCTCCTCAGTTGACATCTCTAGACAGTGTGGCTTATTTCAACCATGAGGAAGACCTCCACGGCCTTCGCCAAACTCACAAACTGACTTCTAGAGCTTAAAGGTGCCGTAAATTGATATGATATATAAGAACCAAGGTAACCCACATTTTTATCATTCCAAACCATGTAGGAGAGAATAATGTCCAAAGAAATCAGGAACTTTCCAAACAGGACACATATTCTTTACTACATCAGGATGAGAGATCAGATCTCCCAACTTGTACCCCAGTTTTACATTGGTTTATTAATTTTTCACATGACTTTTGTTTACGTGTAGACCTGGTTCACGCCTGGGGATTCAGCCAGCTCAGGATACACACCATCCCTTAAGCAGGTCTGCCCTTTTTTAGTGCTTTAGGCTTCCCAGGCTCAGCTGAAGCTGCTGTAAGTTAAATTGCTCCTCCTAATCCATGGGGACCCACTCCTGGGCTGGCTGCTATCCTCCTGACTGGAAGGCTGACTCCTGCATCTGAGTGGACCTGGTCTGTACGGGTATTGGAAGTCTCCCATAAACGGCCACCTGCAGAAAGCACTCTGTGTGCAACAGAAGAAGGTTCTAAGGAGAGAGTTGGCACTGGCGGGGGCAAAGCCTTCTGCGCTGGAGCTCTCGCCTGGTGTCCTTCCTCGGGAACAGGTGCATCACTCACACCTTACGTGGGGTTCCACGGAAGCAAGCTCATCTCTCCTTCTTTTGATAGGAATCAGAAGCCAAAAATTCCAGAAGCTCTCAGTGTGCAAATAGAAAATGCTAAATGCTGCTCTAGACCATGTTACTGTGAGTGAATTGTGTTGGATAAAAAACTTAGAGCTGTCAAGCCATAAAAGCCTGTTAAAACACTTAACAAAGACTGTACTTTTGTGTATGCTGGAAGGATAAATATTGTAGTATTTTTGGGCTTTCCTATTCAAGTCACAGGATATATTCTATTTTATTATAGACATTAAAATATATAAAAGAAATAGGCCATATTTTCAAAAAATCTGACTTCGTCTTCTAAGGAAGAAAACCTAACAGTGACAAGGCAGCCAGCTGAATCAGGACAAAGGAAAAACAAGAGCCTGGACTAAACACATGCAAAATCGTAATTATTTTTACAAGATGCCTTTTGCATCAACATTCTTGTTCCTCTTCATGTTTTAGCTCTTACTATAATTACATAAAATTTTAGTTTGTGATTTTCTCATTTTTTCTTTATGTCATTTTACTTCTGGTCAACAACAAAAGTAGCTGGAATGATGTTGAAACTCAAGAGATAACTAAAGGTGATCACTTTATTCATCTTCAGATGAGTTATTTTTCCACTTTTGATGAATTTCTGGACACTGATGATAAAACATGGAAAAGTACTTTTATTTACTATGCCTTCTAAATGTTTTTGAGACACCTCATGATGTCAACTGTAGCTCATAATGAATGCATGGCATGTTTATGATACAAATAGCATTCTTCTAAAGAGATCTCCTATGTTTTTATTTTCAAGTTGTTCTTTGGTTGGGGGATGATCAGTGGGAGACCGCACTTCATAAGGTCTGTGGTGGTCTCCCCGGTCATCATCCGACATGTTGTATCAGTGTGTTTTGCTGTTTGAGCTGTGTCACTGACGCCTTACAGGGCATCTGCCACGGACACCTCCTCCAGCAGGTGCAACGAGACTCAAGAGAGTTGAGGAACGAGGGAATAGTTGTAATAATAAGTATCGTGAATTGCATCGTACTGTGTGCTAGGTGGGTTTAAGAAATAACTCATCTCAAATGGGTGAGTAGGACCGCTATGGCTTATTTATGATGTTTAACTGATTTCATCTTGCCATGGAGTCTATATTCCCATTGATAGTGGAAGCAAAAATAACATTTTTCTTAGTTAAAGGCAACAATCTTTTCTGGATTGAAATTATCTCTTTTTGAAAAATTGAATTTCCGAATCCATCAACTCAAAACTCAGATTATTTACTAGGACTGTTTCCTCTTTGCTGCTTCTTCCAAAGTAGGTGTCTGGTGGCAAGACAGATGTGATGCTTCCTGGAGTCGGGGGCAGGGACCACGCATCATCGAGGCTGTCACGTTTTGTTGCATCTACTTGACTTCATTTAGTGGAATAGCTGCTCTCACCTGGACTCTGGGCCAAGGCCTCAGTCCTCCCTGCACCCACTGCTGTGAGGCCAGCTTAGTCCTGCCCCAGGACATGGCCAAGGTGGAAGTCCCCTCTGCAGCTGGCTTTGTGCCCCCTTGGCATTCATGTAAGATTCAAGCAAGTCCCCCACCTGGCCCCTGGCTTAGACTGTCCACCCACAGCAATCTTGGCTCTGAGGTCACCTTGTGTCTCACCTTGATGGTCCCTTGGTGGCCTCAGCTCTCAGCCATCTTCCTCAGCAGGCGCACTCGGGAACTTCCATTGCCTGAAACACAGAAGAGCATTCTGCTTGAAGCCACACTGTCGTTTCTCCTTTGAGACAGAACGTCACCTTGGTGCAGAGCACTCCGTAAGGCCTCCTCCCAGAGCCTTCCTGTTAGGAAGCAGGTGCAAGCTCCTCTGCTCTCTGACTCAGTTCTGCCTCCATCCCAGCCACACCCACCACTGACAGGTGGAACCCCCTTCCCAGGAAGGGAGAATCAAAACCCCTTTTCCTGGCAGGGTACTCCTCTCGTTCTCCATTGACAGAGCCTTATACTTTCTTCTGATGCTGGGAACGTTCTCTACCTATCCTGAGATCTCTCCACCTGCACTTGATAATTAAACTTTTGGTTCAGGTCTGAAGATCTTATTTTGGTCTTTATTAAGTAGAAGAAGTTTTTGCAATTTAAATATATCTTGTCTATTGACATATACACACACACTATATATATGTGTGTGTATGCGTGTATATGTATATACAACATATATATACACACACGTGTGTATATATATGTTGAAACTCAAGATAACTAAAGATGATTACTTTATTCATCTTCGGATGAGTTATTTTGAGTTATTCACACACACACACACACACACATAATTCTTTGCATCAGAGAAGTCTATTGTCAAGATTCAGGCTGAATTCTGATTTGGCAAATTTTCTCCTGTTCTCTATAATTTACATATAGTATTCTGAAAATAAAGTAGAAACTCATGCCTTTCCAGTCTGTTTGAAAGGACATTACCTAATGCTGCCCTTTCAGAAGGCCATACTAAATTGGTGAGATGGATGATTCTGGGGTAAGTGATGTCTTGCTGGGTCAGGAAGCAAGAAAGCTGTCAAAGACTAATATGATTGTGTAAAGAGAAGCTCCTTCCCATTGGCCAGAAGTATGACAATTTCAGCATCAAAAATAGCAGTGATTATAGCATATTAATGCACATTGAATGAATGAAAATACATGAGTCCGTAATGAAACTCACAAAGCAAAATCTAGGGAAATATTTTTATACCACAACTTGAGATGGCTACTAGATCAACTCATTACATTAAAAATTTGACACTGAAGGGCAATGAGTTACCTTCTCTTTCCAATATGAACTGCATTTGGGATAATGCAGTAGCTGAGTTGATGAGAGAAAGCTCTATTTTAAAAGAAAAAAAGATCATCAATAATATAGAATAAATGATAGAATTAGATAATCAACATTGGATGCATAGTTAACACAGCTCTGGACATTGCTGTAAAGGAGGAAAAGTAGCTATACAATGGAAGGATCATATGTTTAATCTCTTAACCTACTGTCAATGCTGGCATCAGCAATGGTGGGTCAACCCGGCTTTATGCACAGAGCATCACTTAAGGTGTAGTCTAACCCCAAATGTCGAATTTGAATTTATCAAACCTTTAGATCTGACTTTCAGCTTACAGGAAATATGGGAGCTAGAGGATAAAACAAAATAACTCCACAAGAAAACACCCAGACACGCCCAGACAATGAAGTATAGTCTTTATCAATAACTACATGTCAATGCGGCAGGTTAGAAGCAACCTAAAAAAGGCAACAAAGTACAATGAATGGCCCTCGACTGGATCCTGAATGCTGAAGCCAGCTAAAGAGAATGTTTGGAGCGACTGAGTGAATTTGAACATGGACTAGGTATTAGATAAGATGAAGATTCATTGAAATGAAAACCTGGAGCTTATAACTGAAAAAAAAAGTGGTTATAAAATTACGTGTAAAAGCTAATTTCATTTTAGGTGTGCGTGTGTATATATATAGAGAAAACATATGAATTATATTCAATAATGTGTTTACTGTGCTAATTTCTGGATAGTAGAGAAATGGTATTTTAATTATTAAATTTCTGCTCATGTGAGGATCGTGTAGTAAGGCCTGAATGATATATTTATTAGTTTTTAAATAGCCTTTAAATAAAATGGGTAGTTTTATATATTTATCATGTGCAATGTGATGTTTTGAAATATGTATACATTGTAGAATGGTTAAATCAAGGGAGTTAACATATGCATAACCTCACAGAGATGTCATTTTGTGGTGAGAACACTTAAAAATCTACTCTCTCAGCATTTTTAAAGAAGACAATATGTTCGTATTAACTGTAGGCACCATGTTTTGCAAGAGCTCTCTTTAGCTCATTCCTCCTGTCTAATTGAATCATCCTAACCTTTGACCAACGTAGGGGAAAGGCTGTGTGACATTGGTCTAGGCAATGATTTTATTTTTTTTTTGTTATGACCCCCAAAGCACAGGCAACAAAAGAAAAAATAGTAAATGGGATTACATCAAACTAAAAAGCTTCTGCACAGCGAAGGAAACAATCAACTAAATGATGTCCTTAAATGTAATAATAGCACTATGGCAGCGTGGCATTTTCACAGTTGCTAGAATGCAACTGCACGCATTTCCCCACTTGGTTTAATTGTTTCTCTACGAAGTAGACAGAGCAACCGTTACTGAACCTGTTTGTCATATGTGTATGGAGAACCAGACGGCTTCGTGACTCTGTTAGTTATCCATTGCTCCATAGCAAATGTCTTAGTTTAGTGAGGATGCTGCAGTCAAATACTATAAACAACAAAAATTAATTTCTCACAGTCCTGGAGGCTGGGAAGTCCAAGATCAAGGTGCTGGCAGGTCGTCCTCTTCCTGGTTTGTAGATGGCAGCTTCCCACTGTGTCTTCACGTGGTGGAACGGGCAAACAAGCTTGATGAGTTTTATTTTATCAGGGCACTAATCCCATTCATGAAGGCTACACCATCATGACCTAATTACCCCCCCAAAAGGTCCCATCTCTGAATACTATCACCTTGGAGTTTAGGGTTTCAGTATATAAACTGGAGTGGTGAGGGGGACACAAAGATGTAGACCATAGCAAGGAATGACCCCAAAATTCACTGACTTAAAAAAACAAGCCTATATTGTTTCTCCCAGTTTCTGAGGGTTAGGAAGTCAGGAGTGGCTTAGCTCTATGGCCGTGTCGCAGGGTTTCTTACGAGATTCCTGTCCAGGTGCCTACTGTAGTTACATCAGCTCAAGTTTTACTGGGGCTGGAGGAACTGCTTCTAGGGTGGCTAATGGCACATGACTATTGTCGGGAGCCCGGCTTAATGCGGAGGCCGGCCCTCCCCAAAGCAAGTGGCCCAAGGAGCAAACAATCAACCAAGTCAGAAGCTGCAGTGTCTTTAGAACCTGGTCTCAAAGTGACTCCCTCTCACTTCTGCTGCGTTCTGTTGTTTACACAGACCAACTGCCTTGTGCATGTGGCACGAGTGAACGCCAGGAGGTGGGGGTCGGGCACCAACATGAGTTGGCTCCCACATTCAAGGTCATTGCCACACTCAAGGTTATACTAGCTGGCAAAACTAGAAGAAATTGAAGCCCTGTCTTCTGAGCACAGACTGGAAGATTTTCACCTCACTCAGACTTTTCATTAAAGGACCTTCACCTCTTTAAGTATAGAAGGTTTTTTTTTTCTTTTCAAAAATTTTCTTTGCAAAGTGACATATTTACTGCAGTATTTGTATGACATCACTAAACACAGAGTTGGGAATCCAACCAGCTCTTTCAAGCAAGAGTGTGTGAGCATGACTGGGCCCCAGCATACCACGGGCAGTTCTGTTATAATGTAATGTATATATTTCTACATTAAAAACTGTAGAGCTTATGGGAAAATGGGGTTAGAGACACAACATTCAAAAACTTTATTAGTAACAAAAAATAAAAGGTGAGTAACCCAATAAAAATGGTAGCAAACATAGTTATACATGTTAACTGATTAAGAAATCCATAAATACTACAATAAAGTCGGCACTTTGAAAAGATCACCTTGAGGAAGACCTGAAGTTTGCTTGTAGAAGTGAGTGCCCCATGCCTGGGGGCCCACCATGCCCACCTCCCTGTCTGCAAGAGGAAGAGAACCAAAGAGTTCCCGAGAGAAAAAGAACAGAAAACTGAAAGAAAAATACAAAGTAGCCAAGATTCAGGAGGAGAAATTAAAGAGAAGGTGATAGGGTTTGGCTATGTCCCCACCCAAATCTCATCTTGTATTGTAGTTCCCATAATCCCCATGTGTCCTAGGAGGGACCTGGTGGGGGGTAATTGAATTATGGAACTGGTTACCCTCATGCTGTTCCCCCCATAGTGAGTGAGTTCTCACAAGATCTGATGATCTTAAGAGGGGCTTTTCCCCATTTTTGTTCAGCACGTCTCCTTACTGCTGCCCTGTGAAGAAGGAGGTGTTTGCTTCCCGTTTCGCCATGATTGTAAGTTTCCTGAGGCCTCCCCAGCCATGCTGAACTACGAGTCAATTAAACCTATTTCCTTTATAAATTACCCAGTCTCGGATATGTCTTTATTAGCAGTATAAGAACAGACTAATACAGAAGAGAAGGCACCGAGCTGTGCAGCCAGGTTGGTGGCAGGAAGGGCTGTCGCTCATGTTGTTTTGAACTGCTGGGAGGAGTGTGTGATGGATAATTTTAGGTGTCATCTTGACTGGGTTAGGTGGTGCCCAGATCTCTGGCAAATCACTATTTCTGGATGGGTCTGCAAGGACATTTTCAGAAGAGATTAACATTTGAACCTAAACACTGAGTAAAGAAGATCTTTCCTCACCAACAGGGCAGGCATCACCTGACTCACTTAAGTCTCCAATAGAAGGAAAGGGTGGCAGAAGGGTGAACTCACTTTCTTTATATCATCTGAGATATTCACCTTCTCTGGCCCTGGAACACCAGGTTCTCCAGGTTCTCAGACTTTTGGACTCCAGTGGCCTCCCAGGTTCTCAGGCCTTTGACCTCCCACTTAAGATTTTTATACCACCAGCTCTCTGGCTCTCAGGCCTTTGGACTCAGACTGAGTTACAGCATCAGTTCTCCAGTGTGTAGGCAACAAATCATGGGACTTGCTAGTCTCTGTAATTGCATGAACCATTTCCCATCATAAATCTCCTGTTCAATACATCTACAGACTCAGCTCTTTTCTCTCTCTCTCTCTTCTCCCCTGCCCCATGGCACCACCTTCCTTCCTCCCTCTGGGTTCTGCTTCTCCCCAGGGTTCTGGAGCACCCTGACTAATACAAGGGTTATCTAAAACTCTAGAGAGAGTAGTGATAGCAGGTATGGGTGGGTGTGGCTCCTTGTCCTGATGAAATGCATGTGTGTGAGATTTATCCTTCCTGCCACATTTACCTGGCTTCTGAACAACAAAATGATGCCTGAGCAAACTGACATTGATATGACACTCAAATTGTTCCCTAATTTACCAATCACAGTGGAACAAATCCTCATTTTCAGAAGAAGCGTTATAGCAGAATGGGCTGTAGTTACACCCTGGAAATTGGCAAACACTGTAAATCAGGCCTTTCCTCCTGGAGGGCCTTGTCACAAATACCAACCAGCACACTGTTGAGATTAAAGCACTCTATGCAGGTTGGTATATAAATATTCAATAATGAGGCAGTAGCAGACATTTACTGAACAAAACTTTTATGAGAAAACCCCAAATGTGCATGTTTTGAAGGTGCTTGCCAATCATGCATGAGGGTAAGAGTTGTGTCCAGGAGTCACTGTCCTGATGGCCTTGTGAGGTGATGGCTATATGGATAGGAACAATAACTGAGGCCAGGTGCATCCCAAGTGGCTTCTGCACCTGGAGTGCCCAGGAAAGACCTTGGGAGATATTTAGGTGCTGGGGGATATTTGGGTCTGCTCTTAAAGAAGGGGTGAAATGGTGGGAGACGGGGGATGGCCCTAAGGGTGAAAGGTGGTTCATTAGGCTATTCTTGCATTGCTATAAAGAGACACTTGAGGCTGGGAAATACATACAGAAAAGAGGTTTAATGGACTCACAGTTCTGCATGCCATACAGGAAGCATGGTGCTGGCATCTGTTCAGTTTTTAGGGAGGCCTCAGGAAGCTTACAATCATGGCAGAAGGCAAAGGAGGAGCAGGCACATCACATGGTAAAACCAGGAGCAAGAGAGAGTGGGGGAGGGAAGTGTTACACATTTTTAAATGACCAGATCTCATGAGAACTCTATTTGGAAGACAGCACCGAGCCATGAGGGACCTACCTCCATGATCCCAACATCCCCAGCAGTCCCCACGTCCAACATTGCAGGTTAAAATTCAACATGAGGTTTGGGTGGAGACAAATACCCAAATGATGTCAGGTGGGCTCTGTGGGAAGGCCAAGAGGCAGGGAGCGTTTTCAAATGACTGGAGTCCGTCTGGTTTAGACAGAGAGTTCTACCTCTTGAAGACAAGGCCTTAACAGCCACAGAAACAGATTTTTATTGATTTCAGAAAGGCCCAAGTCAATTTTTTTTTCCTTTGGATATAGTATTAATGAATTATGGAGAGTTCCCATCTGCCAAGCCTCATTCTAAGTGTTTTACTGTTATCATCTCATTTAATCCTTTCAACAACCGTGTGGGGTGTATAAATGTTACTGTACTCATTTATACAAGGAAATGGAACCTAGAAGCTTCAGTAACTTGCATAAGGTCAGAGTATTGCATGTGAGATGTGGGCCCAAATTCCGGACAGACTTCCGAGTCTGAGCTCTTAACTGTCTCTCTGTACTGCCTCCCCTACCGTGCTCTATACCAAGAAATGTTGAAGTGTGCGTGCAGCAGTCTTGAAGTTGATGGTGGGTTATGTTTCTTCTAAAGGCACTATGGAGATGAAATAATTTCAGTTCTACCAGTGTTTTTCATAGAAACATGGCTATTATAGCATAAAAAGTTGGAGAAAATTTACCTTTATTTCCAGATTCCATCAGTGATAAAGGCTGCTGAATTTTCCATATCATTGGTTCACTTCCCACAACTAATCACATTTCACTTTATTCAAGACCTTTGAAAAATGGGACTGCCTGCTGAGGGTGGAAGGGGCAGGCAGGCGTGGGCCCTGGAGAATTCACAGGCAGGCACAGGCCAGAAGGCTCCCAGGAAAGAGGAAGCACCCCCCAGAAAGGAGTATTCTGTGGGTTCCAGGCAGCCGAGGAAATGAGGACATGAGCACCGCGACTGCACGCCCACGTGCACCAGCGCTGCCAGTGTGAACAGAAGTGGAGCCGGCAGAGCGCCAGGCTGCACCGGAGATGCATCACAATGAAAAAGCGCGCCAGAGCCTGGCGGGAACGTTCTGAGAGGGCATGTCTCAGAAGCAGGGCTGTTGTTTCCAGGTGGTTCCAGCTTCAAATATGAAATCACCTTCGATGATGTTCTTTGGTTTTACTTTACGCTCAGCCTGGTTGTTGGCAGGTAGCTGCCTGTGCCTGTATGCTCCCTTGATTAGTTTCCACTGCATGTGTTTTAATACAGTGCTCCTTTTTCCACATTATTTGGGCCAAGTCTGTCTGCAAAGATTCAGTTTAATACAAATTTGAGTCTAGGTGCTATAGCCTGGAAATGTACTAAAGACACTACAACACATTGCTGAAAGAATCTTTATTCTGAATGCAAAGCAGACACCTCGTAAAAAATTCTGGAGTAATAAAACAAGCGAGGCTCATGTGCTCAGTTTTGGGGATGCTCCAGTTTAAAGGCTTAGTCATTGCCACGGTGTAAGGTTTACCCATTGCCCATCACGCAGATGTGGGATTGTGGAGAGCTGAGAGTCCTATGACCTCTTCTGCTGCCCAAGAACTTGGGGTGGGTGGTAATTGGAGAAATCACCGTGTTCAGCTGCAAAGCATGCTTCCATTGTTGGAGGGCAGTTCTGTGGGATTCTCCACAGAGATCTTATGGCGGAGACAAGAACAAGGACTTTGGGAGTCTTCTGTGAGTAGCCAAAAGGGTTCTGGAGTCAGGCAGCCTCAGGTTACAAAGCCAGTCCTGTGGGTTAGGAGTTGTGGAAGCATAAAAAAGTGACTGCACCTCCAGCAAGATCCTTTCCTTTCCCGCATCTCCTTCTGACAGGTTTTCGGAGGACAATGCAGTCTGTGCCACGGGTCAAACACTCTTCTAACAAACGACGTGCAGATACTGCTCATTTTACAGGAATACAAATACCAGAAGAAACCAAGTCATATTCATTTAAAGCAGGGTGACAGGTGCACCAAAATCTAGAAATCACTAAAGAACTTATTCATGTAACCAAAAAACACTGAAATAAAATTAAACTATTGAAACAAAATGTAAAGAAAATTAAAAGGTCCAAAAAAAATTTAAAGCAGTTCAGCCTTTTCATTTCTTCCTTTATAAAATTGTATCTAGAAATTTATTACATGTATACATGCAAACATTTTAGCAAATGTAACAATGCAAGGTTGCATAACTCCGCTTACTGATTTATAGATATAAATACAACTGCGTAGAGGCACACATGCAGGTGCCCTGGCCCTGTACAATTTCACCATCTGGACTTGCTATCTGAACTCAAGAACTAGAGGTTTTGGAGAGAAAGGGATACTTGTATACATGGATGTATACATAGCTTTTGAGTTATGGTTTGTCTTCCAAAAGAAGGATATTATACATGGTTCCTGCATCTTGGCTCAACCAAATAGCACTTCCTAGAAATCTGACTAAGTCAACTGGTATATTCTAATTAATTCTTTGTGTTGGTTACATAATATTCTGAGGTGTAGAAGTGTAGCGACACCATATTTTATTCGGCCACTTTCCTATTGTTGGGCACTTATGTTATTTCCAGTTTTTTGATGCTATGAACAGTGCTGCAAAAAATATTGCTGCACATATGTCCAATTTACTAAAGATTTTATTTCTCCAAATAGAATTGTATTCCTCATCTCCAAACAGAATTTTATTATCTCCAATTTCATTTAACTTGCCCTTCCACACACATAGTCAGGTCATCAACCTGATTATATATAGGCTGTGTGTGTGTGTGTGTGCGTGCGTGTGTGTCTTGTTTTGTTTATTTTTGTTTTATTTCTGATGTTGTTTTGCTCACTAGACTCTGAACACTCCAGGACTTCTTTAAATCTATTTCTTGAGTAAGTGCTTGACAAGGGGCCAGGGCCCAGTGTTCTAGAAGACATCAGTCCAGGCTCCCTCACTGAAGGAAGCCCAGGTGGGTGGGTTTTCTGGGGTTCACATGAGGACCTCACTGGTATCCCAAGGATAAGGGCCCTGTTGTCCAGTGAGCACCGGGGCCCAGGTGCCCTCAGCTGAAACTCATCCAAAATTAGTAACATTCCAGCTTTATTGCGTGATTTCATTTAAATTTGCATGTATAACATGGATAAGCTATAAACAGAACAGCCATTTTAATGAAAACAATGGGAGATATGAGCGGATGTTGCCTTTATTCTAGTTGTTGGAGGCAACCATATTTACACAACTTGTTTGGAGATGCTCACAATTGTCAATGGACTCCACGCTATGGCTCCATGAAGCAGTGTTTGCTTTGGGTCACAGAGTCGCTCTGGTCGCCCACAAGCTGCTCTGCTGGTGACCTGATTTCACAAGGTTGTTTTACCTTGGGTTACTGCTGCGTTCACAGTTGTGCTTCGAAAATGCCAAAGTTCACTGCTCTGTTTGCAAAGATATTTGGCTTGTTGGGGAGGATAAAATGCAATATATTTAGACTTTAGATATTGACAGTCCAGCTTTTGACTTCTGAAGCCTTTGCAGAGAGAGAGGAAGAGGGAGAGATTGACAGAGGACCCTTCTGTGGTGTGGGGTCTGTGCTGATGTCTGGATTTTTAAAAAACACTTATTATCAGGCTTCCTACAGAAGGAACTGGTTTGTAGAGCTCTGAATTTAGGCTTTGACAGGTAAGAATGTCTGAAATGAACAAGACTAGTTTGGTTTGCTTTTATTAGAAGGCCAGTTTGTAGGTCCTTAATTGTATCCTCTTTAGAGAACTGGATTGTGTGTGTGTGTGTGTGTGTGTGTGTGTGTGTGTGTGTGTGTGTGTTTTGTGTTTGTGATTTGCTCTTTTGACAGGTTTTATGCAACTGACAACAGCTCTTTCTCAGCCTGTTTTTCTCTAATGGACAAAATGTTCGCTGTTAATTTATTCTGCTGACCATTCATTCAACACATATTTGTTCAGCCTTACTATGTGCCAAGCACTGTCTGACCTGTAAAGATGTCAAGACACGTGCCTACTCTTCCAATAAATATTTCTGTTATAAGTTGTAAAAATATTCAGTGACATAAAAGTAAGAAAGGTTCTATTAAGAACAGGTTGCTTTTTAAAATATGTAAGTTTATTTTGGACGCAATATGAGACTGAATTCCAATGCAAAGTTGCTTTAAGAGAATGTGAAAATCTTACCATTCACCGACTTAGGAGAAAAGTTACTCTGAGAATTAATAGAAGCTAAATAAAAGAAGAGAGTTAAAATCTGCATGTTTGGGAGGAAAAAGGAAACAAAAGTCTTATTTAATCTCAAGTAGGTGCCACTTGGACCCTCCCATATTCAGACTTAGACATGTGGCAATGGCATGTGGAACCTTCTGGCCTAGCCCAGCGGGTTACAAGGCTCAGCTTTCCTCCAGCCCACAAGGGGTGTTTAAGACCTCTGGGATACTACATAGGATGCCAGCAGAACTGCCTCTTACGGGGCAAAACAATTGCCATGGTCACCCCTAAACTATATAGATGAAGAACTTTGCCTCAGTGCAAGCAAACGGTCTTCCAAAATTTTACAAACAAGTTCCCAACAATATAAGCTGCAGGTAGGCTAAGCAAACCATCTCTCTGATCAGAGCAGGGGTCTTATTCCACCTGCACGTTCCTTCCAAAGCACAAATGTCTTTCTCAAAAGGACCGATGGAAGATAACTGAGAAGAGTGGCAAAGATTCACGCTATTGGGTTGAAAAGAGAGGATATTGGGGAACAGTGAGGCTCCCCAGTCAGTCTCTAACCATCCTCTGTCATCATTGACTGCCCTTCATTTGCCAACACGGTGAAATCTTGCTCCTACATTAAAATTTAAGAGGCACCATCTTCCTGGGCTGCAATCACCTCTCTCTCCTTTCTTTTCACTGGAAGATTCTCTTTGTGAATCTTTCCTGGTCCCACCACCCTGCCTGGCAGCTCCCCTCAACACATAATGGACACAGCCCATGGCGAGGACACAGCTGTCTCCTGGTGCCAGATCTGGTTGTCTAACACATGGATGTGGCATTTGACCCTCATGACCATCTGTTCTTTCTTCTTCCTTCCCAAAAGTCTTCCTTTTGTCCTGTTCTCTTTCTCCCTCTCCGCATCTGTTATCTTGCTTTTTATTCTGCCCATCTTAAACGAGGGTGATATCCACATCCTTCCCTTTCTGTTACCTCTCACTCCACATTCTCTCCATGGTTCATCACATTCCTCCCTCTGGCGTCAGTAAAATGGATTTCACATCTCCAGCTCAAATGTCACCAGTTCTGCGTGAATGCATCAAAGGCTCAGTGCACAAGGACTGCTCAAAACCCAACATGCTGCCTCCTTTTCCTGACTTCTGCTCTTCCCCACTCCCTGACCCATCTGCTTCTTTCCCTCATTATTAAAGTTACTACTGTCATCCAACTTTGATGAGTTTAAAACCTGGAATCCATCCAGAGTTCTTCTTTACATGCATCATCTGTGTCCACATGACAACGGTCTTAGTTTGTTTTGTGCTGCTGTAACCAAATACCATAGACTTAGTAATTTATCAACAACAGAAATTATTTGGCTGACAGTTCTGGAGGCTGGGAAGTCCAAGAGCAAAGGGCTGTATCTCGTGAGAACCTTCTTGCTGTGTCATGCCATGCTGGAAGGCATCCCATAACAAGAGCCCAAAAGAGACATCAAGGGGGCCAAATTCATCCTTTTTCTCAGGACTATCTTCCAAAATCACTAACACACTCCTGATATAATGGCATTAATCTGTTCACAGGGGCAGAGTGCTCATGGCCTCCTCACCTCTTAAAGATTCTACCTCTCAACACGATTGCATTGGAAATTAAGTTTCCAGCACATGAGCCCTACTTTTGTTCTCCTAGTGAAAGTTCTCTCAACCATACCCCCTCTCCCCCATTCTGCTATCCCTGCCTTAATTTTAGTCGAGAATCATTTCTTGCCTGGATTTTGCCCACGATCTCCCTTTTCCTTGAAAATCTATCCTCCTCTCTAAGGTCAAAATGTTTTTGAATTCAAACTTGATCCTGTCTTTCCCCTGGTTAAATCCTTTAGTGGCTTGCCACTTGCTATGACAAAGTCCTCAGTGCCCTTTGTCATCCAGCACCATCTCCTGTGCACAGACTTCCAGTTCTTTGATTATCTTATCTCTGTGCCTTTGCACATACATTTTCTTCCTTGGAATAAATTCTTCCTATTTCTGTCTTCCCTATACTACTTAGAGTCTTCTCATTCTTCAAAGAATCCAAAGATGGCCTCTCTTATAAGGTCTTCCACAGTCCTCTCTTGCTGGTAGAGATTGTTGTGCCTTTTCCTGTGCAACCTCCTATGTATCTGGTGGGCCCTTTCCATACTGTATTACACCTACCGGTTTGCAAATCTGTACCCAGCACTAGACTGTGAACTTCTTGAGGGGAGGAACTATGTCTGATAACTATGTTCTTTGTAACTTCATGGAAGAAGTGCCTAACACATAGGAATCTTTTTGAGCCCCATGTTTGCTATTTTATCGCATGCTGGAATATGTGTTCTTACATTAATAATGGAAATGATAGTGCCATTCCTGTCAACCGTACAGTTGACACTAAATGTGAGACTAAATGTGACAATGTGTATGAAAATGTTTCTCAGACTTAACATTTCTATCCCAAAGCAAGATATTAGCAGTAGTCTTGTTTTATCCTCCTTTCTGATTTTGAACAATAAACCACACTGGGAGCCCATCCAGGGCATTGCAGAGAGTGGTGGGGTGGAACAAAAGCCACAGATGAAAATTTCGCTCTCCGAAGAGAAGTATCCAGGAAAGCAGGATACCGGGTAGAGTAGGCTTTCTTTGCTTTCAGTTAAGTCTTCCTTCCAGCAACCACTTGTTTACGGTAGTTTAGAGGTGCCTGCAGTAAAGCAAGATATAATAAATGCAAAATTAATTTTTTAAATGGGGCTGAGGGAAATAAAGAAAGATGGATCCAGAGAGTTCTTTTATTTGTTACTAGTTTGAAATTAATGGTGGTATAGGCAAGTTGAAAGATAAAGCCAACATTTCAGGCAAAATATCAAGTTCAAACTCAAGGCAATGACGCTGCCATTTTGGTGCAGCTAAAGATCACTGAGAAATAAGGTGATGATAAATCTCAAAAGAGGTGATTGAGACCAGGCATGGTGGCTCACACCTGCAATCGCAGCACTTTGGGGGGCCGAGGTGGGCAGAACACTTGAGGTAAGGAGCTTGAGATCGGCCTGGCCAACATGATGAAACCTCGTCTCTACTAAAAATACAAAAAAAAAAAAAAAAAAAAAGATCAGCCAGGCATGGTGGTGAGCACCTGTAATTTCAGCTACTCGGAGGCTGAGGCAGGAGAATTGCTTGAACCTGGAAGCAGAGGTTGCAGCAGGCCAAGTTGGCGCCACTGCACTCCAGCCTGGGCATTGAAGCGAGACTTTGCCTCAAAGAAAAAAAAAAGAAGTGATTGATGTTTCAAAATGAAAAATTGCAAACTGGAGCCTTGCTTGTGTCCCAAAGTTTATGTTCACAAACCACTTGTGCTGTGCTGTGCCTGTGGTGCCCCTCAAAGCAGCTGTCTTGGTTCTGACCTCCTCCCGGCCATACTTGGAAGGTAGCCTGAGATGGCTCCCCGTATGCTTCCTTATTCTGGAATGTTGTGTTATATTTTTGTTGTGTACAAATTTTCTTCCTATACAAATGCTAGCCTAAAAATTCTGTACTGAAAGATCTGTATATTCTATGAAGTTTGGGCTGTAAAAACCCAGAAGCATTCTGCTGACAATTCTTTCACCAGGGAGAGGTTCCTCAGGGGGTGTGCCTTTAATTATGTATATTTTAAAATGAATTTTCAGGTCTCTGCTTTTCATGTGAATTTGCATGAATATACAGTTTGTAAAAAATAAGAAGTGATGCTTTTTTTAAAAATTATATTTTTTCCCTAGAAGTGGGCATATATTTTTTAGGACATAATATAAAAGATCAACTGACTTGAGTTCCTTTGTCCTCCAGAGGTCTAGAATGAGAAACACTAGAATTCCCTGGTAATATCCAAATTTATTAATGAATGGATGCATGCTATGCTAGCTACCAGGCAAGGTGCTTAAAAAGAGAAGTAGATTTTAGTTTCTCCGTCAAGCTTTCCTCAGCCAGTTCTCGTCCCTCTCTGGAGACTGTGATCTTTCACCTTCTCTTCCTTGCCTGGTGCCCACTGACAACGTAGGGACCGTTGCAGGTCTTCTCATGTCTAGACACCCTGTAAAGCCATTTTTCCTTCTTTCGCTGCCCAACCACACAGGTAGAGGGGACTTTACTGCAAGACTTGCTGCCTCCTGGGTACTCCCCAAAGAAAACTCCTAATGTCCTCAGATCCTCAAACCTGGGGAGGGGTCTGTCATCTCCCCAGACCAGGACTCAGCCCAGGGGAAAGGCCTCTTTCAGGAGCCTATGGCCGCCTGGCTCACTCTCTCCTCTTTGGTCCTGCCTCTTCCCCAGTCCTGAGTGAACTCTTTCTGGTCTCCTTGGAGAGGTGATGGGAGGGGAATGCCCAGAGGTGAGCAACCTGCCATCCACCTGCTCTTGCACCAATGTCTTGAGTCTTTAAAGACTAAGCCCATTGAAAACTCAAAAACAGTTATCCCTCAAAAAGTCCAGCTCAGGCCAGGAATGGTGGCTTACATGTATAATCCCAGAACTCTGGGAGGCTGAGGCAGGTGGATCACTTGAGGCCAGGAGTTCGAGACCAACCTTGACCAACATGATGAAACCCCATCTCCACTAAAAATACAAAAATTAGGCTGGTGCAGTGGCTCACACCTGTAATCCCAGAACTTTGTGAGGCTGAGGGAGGTGGATCACTTGAGATCAGGAGTTTGAGACTAGCTTGACCAACGTGGTGAAACCCCATCTCTACTAAAAATATAAACATTAGCTAGGCCTGGTGGCACATGCCTGTAATCCCAGCTACTTGGGAGGCTGAGGCAGGAGAATCGCTTGAACTCAGGAGGCAGAGGTTGCAGTGAGACGAGATTGCACCATTGCACTTCAGCCTGTGCAAAGAGGGTGAGACTCCGTCTCAAACAAAGAAAAAGTCCAGCTCTCACACATCAAAACCTTTGGCTGTCCACACTATTATTCTGTTCCAACTTTTAGCAAAACAGATAAAAAAACTTAACGTTAAAAAGCCTTATTAACCTCAAGACTTGATGCGGTGCCATTCCTAGGCTGGTATTTATCATGACTCTCCACCAAAGACAGAGGGCAGGAAGGTGTGAACTTCTCAGGCTGAGCGATGCTTCGAGAACCACTTCACCGGGCGGTATATGGTTCCCTGCGTGGGGCTGCATTTCCTGTGACCAGCACCAGCTTGATGCTTTCTGCTTTTGTGACTGTTGTGACTGTTCACTTACACTTGCCAAGGCTGTGCTGTGCCTCCACTCACCTGCCTCACGAGGAGACTCTGACCTTCCTGACATCTAACACCTGCCAGTGATGCCACAGGGTGTGGCCTCCTGGTGGTCCAGCTCGGCCTCCGTTCTCTCTCATTCCTGGTTCTCAACAAGGAGCTCTTTCCTCTGGGTGCATGAGGAGTGCCCCCACACTGGACCACAGCCACACTTTGAAAGGAAGAGAAGTGACTGTTGGAGAAGCAGCCCCTAGGAGAGCTGGGTCTTTGTTTTATTTTGTTTCTTTACAACAGAGGCTTTTCACGTATGACCTTTTCCGCATAGACCCTTGACTTCTCCCAGAGGTATGACACGAGGAATGCAAATGTCAGCAATGACTCCTTAAGGTTGCAAGGAGCTAGTGCTGCACATAGAAAAACACTTTGAAACCTTAAACACCTTGACTAGTTCCCACCTTCTTTCATGTTCACAGCTGCAGATAATAGGCACTCAATAAAATTTTATGACAAATCACAGAATTATTTCTGCCTCAAATCCTTTGTGGAATGAAGTGTGAGTGTAGGACACATGTGCAAACAAGCACAGACTCCAGGGACTGTTCACTCTGGGGCAGCATGTAGCTCCTTTCCGTCTTTCAGTAAATATGTGTTGAACACTTACTATATGCCAGTTACTATTCTAGACAGACGTGATGTCTATTCTTGTGAACAGACACTGAAGAGGTACGTGAATAAATAGGACGTCAAATAATAATGAGTGCAGCTGAGGAACAGAACAAGGTGCTCACGCGTTCCTGGTCAGAGCTGCTTCCCTAGCCAGGGTGGCAAAAAAGACCCGTGAGGTGGCCACACTTGAGCAGAGGCCTAAAGGATGGAAGGAGACCACAGTGGGAAAGTGGTTGGAAGAGAAGATAAACCAATTATTTTCTACAAGTCATACTGGAAATGTGTGAGGTCCTCATCTGATATTGCAGAGGCGCAGGGGCATGAGATGGCTCCTAACAGGCATCGCCAATGCTCGGCGCTGTCTCACTGCAGTTCATGGGGCTGGCTGGTTCTCCCTGTGCTTGCCTCAGCTTCATCAGCACCACGGTGGCTTCCCATGTCCCAGGCTGTGCCAGGCTGAAACTCCTGATCCTGCTAAGAGCCACAGTGAGGTGCTCCCTGTGTGTCCGTGAACCAGGAGCCTTTCCCGTATCTCCAGCCCTCACAGCCTCGCCCTGTTATCACGGGCAATTAAAGTGCTTAGGATTTTTTCACTTGAAATGTTCTGAATGCAAGTAAGTTGCTTTACAAAAGAACAGAAATCTGTTTCTTTCTGCCACTTGCTTCCATGCACAGCCAGCGTTTTCATCAGCAGCATTTGGGAAGGCGTGCACGGCACGGGCTTATTGGAATATTGATGAAAGCAGATCTTCAGCATCTTTGGAAGAAAACAAAACTTAAGGAAAACGTCCAACTTCTGAAACTTGAGGCGACTCTGTGGACTGTGAATTCAGCAGGGAAACAACACATTGTTAATTTTCTCTCTTTATTTCTCTGTTTTCTTTTCTGATCCAGTTGGTCATGTCCATAGACCCAAAGATGGCATGCGGAGGAAGGAAATGCCAATGTTTGCTTCCTGCCTGCTGGGCAGTCGCCCACCCCGTCTCTCTTCTCTTGGGCCACTTGTCCCTTTTCTTCATGAAGCCCCTTGCTGGCAACCGTGGCAGCTCCATGGAGGTGAAGAGGGCTATGAATTCTCTTCCTCTGTGTAACCCTCCAGGCTTCCTGGTGAACATGGAGAATAAACCATTTTCTTCATTTAATCAGTGGCTCAGGGATCTGTGAACCTCCCCACCTGCCACCCTCATGCCTAGAGTGATGTGTGCCTGGTCATTAGGGAGCACACTCTTCCCACCTGGGCGATGGCAGCTCTGAGCCAGCCCGGTGCTAGGTAACCAGCATCTGCAGGGCCCATGCCACGGGCTGGGTGAGATTTTCCTGTGTGAACACGGCCATGCATAGGGATGTTGCTCGGGGTGGTGAAGTTGGGTGTGTTTATCCAAACCTGGTAGGAATGGATCCTTCTAAGAAAATATGGTTTTGACTTCATGATTTCCCAGCAGCACCGAAGGCCCTGCACAGAGGGGACTGCTCACTGGGGTATGGGGTGCAGGGGAGGGGGCGCCGCGGAATCCAGCCCCACACAGTGCTCACTCCGATCCTGTGGGCAGCCTGGCTCAACCTGAGTTGCCACCGTGATTCTGACAACCTTCGCAGCAACGTCGTATCATTCTATTCCACGTACGGAATGTGTCCAGAATACCAGGGCAAGGGAAATAATATTTCCCGCATAGGTATCCATTCTGCTTTCCTCAAGCAAACAAACACATCTAAGGAGGGAAAAGGCTCGATCCCGTGCATGTTCCTTCTCCGTGTCCAGTCACTTCCCACACCATCCTCATACTGACCGCACTTGAGGACGCCTGCGTGCTTTGCGAGCATCTCGTTTTAGTTCTTTTGTTTTCTACACCAACCACCTCATTCACAGTTTACTGAACGCCTTCCACTAGGCTACGAGTGAGGCTGTGGACTGAATTCATTTCTTGGTTAATGCTGTTGTGTGCCTGGACATGAGTTCTGTCCTCCCAACAACGCTTATGCAGGAGGTCTTGCTTTTTTGTTTTTATTATTATACTTTAAGTTCTGGGGTACATGTGCAAATGTGCAGGTTTGTTGCATAGTTTTACATGTGCCGTGGTGCTTTGCTGCATCCATCACCCCATCATCCACCTTAGGTATTTCTCCTAATGTGATTCCTCTTCTAGCCCCCCACCCCCGATAGGCCTCCCTCTGTGTGTGATGTTCCCCTCCCTGTGTCCATGTGTTCTCATTGTCCAACTCCCAATTATGAGTCAGAACATGTGGTGTCTTATTTTCTGTTCTTTTGTTAGTTTGCTGAGAATGATGGTTTCCAGCTTCATCCATGTCCCTGCAAAGGACATGGACTCATCCTTTTTATGGCTGCATAGTATTCCACGGTGTGTGTGTGTGCCACATTTTCTTTATCCAGTCTATCAATGATGGGCATTTGGGTTGGTTCCAAGTCTTTGCTATTGCGAACAGTGCTGCAATAAACATATGTTTGCATGTGTCTTTATAATAGAATGATTCATAATCCTTTGGGTATATAACCAGTAAGGGGATTGCTGGGTTAAATGATATTTCTAGTTCTAGATCCTTGAGGAATCGTCACACTGGCTTCCACAATGGTTGAACTAATTTACACTCCCACCAACAGTATAAAAGCGTTCCTGTTTCTCCACATCCTCTCTAGCATCTGTTGTCTCCTTACTTTTTAATGATTGCCATTCTAACTGGCATTAGATGGTGTCTCATTGTGGTTTTGATTTGCATTTCTCTAATGATCAGTGATGATGAGCTTTCTTTCATATGTTGGTTGGCTGCATAAATGTCTCCTTTTGAGAAGTTTCTGTTCATATCCATTGCCCACTTTTTGTTGGGGTTCTTTGTTTTTGTTTTTTTTTTCCTTGTAAATTTGTTTAAGTTCTCTGTAGACTCTGCTTATTAGCCCTTTGTTAGATGGGTAGATAGGAAAATTTTTTTCCCATTCTGTAGGTTGCCTGTTCACCCTGATGATAGTTTCTTTTGCTGTGCCTAAGCTCTTTAGTTTAATTAGATCCCATTTGTCTGTTTTGGCTTTTGTTGTTTAGTCATGAAGTCCTTGCCCATGCCTATGTCCTGAATGGTGTTGCCTAGGTTTTCTTCTAGGGTTTTTATGGCGTTAGGTCTTATGTTTAAATCTTTAACCCATCTTGAGTAATTTTTGTGTAAGGTATAAGGAAGGGATCCAGTTTCAGCTTTCTGCGTATGGCTAGACAGTTTTCCCAAAACCATTTATTAAATAGAGAATCCTTTCCTCATTGCTTGTTTTTGTCAGGTTTGCCAAAGATCAGATGTTTGTAGACTTGTGGCATTATTTCTGAGGGCTCTGTTCTGTTCCAGTGATCTATATATCTGTTTTGGTACCAGTACCATGCTGTTTTGATTACTGTAGCCAGGTAGTGTGATGCCTCCAGCTTTTTTTTCTTTTTTCTTTTTTTTTGCTTAGGATTGTCTTGGCTATGCAGGCTCTTTTTTGGTTCCATATGGATTTTAAGGTGTTTTTTTCCCCAATTCTGTGAAAAAAGTCAATGGTAGCTCGATGGGCAGTATGGCCATTTTCACAGTATTGATTCTTCCTAACCATGAGCATAGAATGTTTTTCCATCTGTCTGTGTCCTCTCTTATTTCTTTCAGCTGTGGTTTGTAGTTCTCCTTGAAGAGGTCCTTCACATCCCATGTTAGCTGTACTCTTGTATTTCATTCACTTTGTAGCAATTGTGAATGGAAGTTCACTCATGATTTGGCTCTCTGTCTGTTATTGGTGGATAGGAATGCTTGCGATTTTTGCACATTGATTTTATATCCTGAGACTTTGCTGAAGTTGCTTATCAGCTTAAGGAGATTTTGGACTGAGACGATGGGGATGGGATCTTCTAAATACACAATCATGTTGTCTGCAAATAGAGACCATTTAACTTCCTCTTTTCCTAATTGAATACCCTTTACTTTTTTTTCTTGCCTGATTGTCCTGGCCAGAACTTCCAATACTAAGATGAATAGGAGTGGTGAGAGAGGGCATCCTTGTCTTGTGCTGGTTTTCAAAGGGAATGCTTCCAGTTTTTGCCCATTCAGTATGATATTGGCTGTGGGTTTGTCATAAATAGCTCTTATTATTTTGAGTTACGTTCCACCAATACCTAGTTTATTGAGAGTTTTTAGCATAAAGAGCTGTTGAATTTTGTCAAAAGCCTTCTCTGCACCTGTTGAGATAATCGTGTGGTTTTTGTCTTTGGTTCTGTTTATGTGATGGATTACATCTTTTTGCTTTGTGTATGTTGAACCAGCCTTGCATCCCAGGGATGAAGCCAGCTTGATTGTGATGGATACGCTTTTTGGTATGCTGTTGGATTTGGTTTGCCAGCATTTGATTGAGGATTTTTGCATCGATGTTCATCAAGGATATTGGCCTGAAATTTTCTTTTTTGGTTGTGTCTCTGCTGGGTTTTGGTATCAGGATGATGTTGGCCTCATAAAATGAGTTAGGGAGGAGTCCCTCTTTCTCTGTTGTTTGGAGTAGTTTCAGAAGGAATGGTACCAGCTCCTCTTTGTACTGCTGGTGAAACTGTCTGGTCCTGGACTTTTTTAGTTGGTAGGCTAAAATTGCTGCCTCAATTTCAGAACTTGTTATTGGTCCATTCAGAGATTTGACTTCTTCCTGGTTTAGTCTTGGGAGGGTGTAAATGTCCAGAAATTTATCCATTTCTTCTAGATTTTCTGGTTTGTTTGCATAGAGGTGTTTATAGTATTCTCTGATAGTAGTTTGTATTTCTCTGGGATCAGTGGTGATATCCCCTTTATCATTTTTTATTGCATTTGTTTGATTCTTCTCTGTTTTCTTCTTTATCAGTCTGACTAGTGGTCTTCCATTTTGTTGATCTTTTCAAAAAACCAATTCCTGGATTCACTGATTTTTTTTTAAGGGTTTTTCGTGTCTCTGTATCCTTCAGTATTGCTCCAATCTTAGTTATTTCTTGTCTTCTGCTAGCTTTTGAATTTGTTTGTTCTTGCTCCTCTAGTTCTTTTAATCGTGAGGTTAGGGTGTCAATTTTAGATCGTTCCTGCTTTCTCTTGTGGGCATTTAGTGCTATAAATTTCCCTGTACACACTGCTTTCAATGTGTCCCAGAGATTCTGGTACATTGTGTCTTCATTCTCATTGGTTTCAAATAACATCTTTATTTCTGCCTTCATTCGTTATCTATTCAGTAGTCATTCAGGAGCAGGTTGATCTTGTCTTAGAGATGAGGAATCAGAAGCTCCAAGAGACTGATTCACTTGCCCAGGGACACACAGCTTCCACGGGAAGAGCTCAGATGGAAACAAGACCCATGTGGCTCTAATGTGCACCACGGTTTAATTCTTCATCTCTCATCCCAGCAAGACTGCACTGGAAACTTCTCAATCAGAAGGATCCTATCTCATTGTCATTCATTTCCCTGAGTTCCTTATGGGGACACACAGTGTAGTTGGAGCTGAACAATTGCTTGTTGAGAAAAAATTGCATTTTTCTCTGAGCTCCTCTAGCCCACCATAGTTCCCATCACTCAGAAGGAGGCACTGGGTGATGTTTGCTGGGTTAAGAGGGGATGCGAGGGAGTCAGAGGTGCTCCAGACATCAGCCACTAGCAGCCGGGATGTTGGCACCACCAGATTTCAAAGTTGAAGACAGCTTTGCCTTTTATTTCCTGTAGAGTGGATGCTTTTCAGGAGATAGCCCCCTTTTGCTCTGTCACGGCCTTTTGAAAACATGCTATTCTTTAGTTCCAGTCTAATAGCAAGGTTGGAGGACCAGCTCCAGTCAAGCATGAGGGGCTGAGCGGCTCACACTTCATGCCTAGTGGTTAAACAGGAGGTGTCTGAGCACTTGCTGGCCTGAGGGCTCCCTGGGATCCTGGAGTGGCACCAGAAGGTTGTGCAGAAGAAAACCACGTAGGACTGACTCTTCCCTTGGCCTCATGTGAGTTTCATGAACCCCCTTTTACTCTCATCCTCCAGTCAATCTGCTCACAGTGCAAGGAAGGATGATTCTTATGCAGGATCACTTTGAGATCTCATCTCCAACTCCGGTGAAGACCCCTAAACAGGTACCTTTGAGGACGTCCATGCAGGACCCATGTTCTCTCCCTTTTTACCTGCTTCTGAGTGTGATGAAGCTAGGGCTTTAACATACTTACTTTAAATGTGTGAAATACTTACTAAAAATGTGTAGTGCGTACATAGCATATATGTATAATTATACAAAAATATTACATACAAATATTAAATATGTTTAATTATATATAAATAGTACATATGAAATTACATATAAAAGAACATAATTTAAAAATATATATCATTCTCGACCAGGTGTGTTGGCTCACCCCTGTAACCTCATCACTTTGAGAGGCCAGGGTGGACAGATCACTTGAGGTTACGAGTTCAAGACCAGCCTGGCCAACATGGTGAAACTCTGTGTCTACTAAAAATATAAAAATTAGCTGGGCGTGGTGGCGGACACCTGTATACTCAGGAGGCTTAGGCAGGAGACTCTTCTGAACCCAAGAGGTGGGGGTTGGAGTGAGCTGAGATGGCGCCACTGCACTCCTGCCTGGGCAACAGGGCAAGATTCCTCTGTCTCAAAAAAAAAAAAAAAAAAAAAAAAAGAAAGAAAGAAAGAAAAGAAAACATATATTTATATATGTCATTGTTAAGTTAATAATATTCATGAAAGAAAAATGGGAAAATACAGACATAAAAGTGAGAGAAAATACAAGACTTCCCCAATTCTACCCACAGACCAACACATAAAATACCTTTGTGTATATTCTTCAAACTTTCTGCATAGTCATTTATACATTTATATTGTTTCCGAAACTAATGTTCAGTTGTTAAAAAAACTGCCTTTTAAAAATTTTACTTTATTGTTATTATTTTTCCATATCAAAAACATAGTTTTATGTAATCATTTTGATATATAATTGTAAATAATTCATTTAACCAATCTGTTGTTAGCTTTTAGGCTGTTTCTAACAGCAGTGTAACTAATATCTTTATAGCTAAATCCTGATAGGAGTACTTCACTATTTTCTTAAAATGAATTCCAGGTAGTTTAAGGGCTAGCATGTGCTTTTTAATGAACATTAATACGCTTCCATAAGTTTGTTTCCATAGTTAGAAAACTCCAAGCAACCCTCTCCCACCCAGCCCAAGTCTTTTACATGCAACTGCAAAATCTGTAGAAATGCAACATATTTCCATTAGAAAATGAAATCCTTTTTCATGTAAAGTATAACATCTTCATTATAAAACAGAATTACCTTCAGTAGCTCTGAGGCTTAAAGATCTTTGCAGTGATCCGTGAAGTCATCCAAGGATAGCAGAGCTGAGCCTGTCTGACACATCTTTGATGCTGAGCATTGGGTGGGATTGGATGGAAAGTCTGATTTTTCTCGGGTTGAATGCTGTGCTCTAATTGCCAGTGGCTGGACGCCTGGCTTGTTTTTCTCTTCCTGCCATCCAGCGCAGGGACACATAGGGAGAGTGTGAACATAGGGTGTGTCCAATTTAGTGGCTAGCGTTTCCAAATTAACTGTAAACTCTTAAGTCTTTAAAGGTCAATCGAACATTTCGTTCTTTTGTTTGACTTTTCCATTTAAAATAGAACTTTTGCCTATGAGAATTTAGACATGGACACAAACACTATGGAAAAAGTCAAAACAGGAGAGTTTTCTCAACACTAAAGGACATATACATATTTAGTTCTAGATTAATGTGGCTAAAGGGTGCTTGTTGCCAGATAAGAAGGGATGGTTTACAGCGCCAGGTAAGGATGAATGGCTTCGTACGAGAACTTGCTTTATCAGTGAACATCTCAGGTCGTGCCTTGGTTTAGGGCCTCACCTACAGAAGAAATCTAAGATGGCACTGTCAGCCATTGTTGCTGGTCCTATGTTCATCTCACCTTGCCAGGGGTGCTCCAGGCAGAAAACAGCTGGAAAACTGGGGCCCCAGAGAGAAACAAGTACACTGCACATTGTCTGTTGAATAAGATTTTTTAAACTTTTATTTTAAGAAAATTGAAGATTGCCATACATTTGTAAAAAAAATAATACAGAGCCTCATATACCCTTCATCCAGTTTCCCCCAATGATACATCTTGCATAACTACAGCCTGATATGACAATCAAGAAATGGGCAATGATACAATCCATCCACCATCTTCAGATTTTCCAACTGTTGCTTGCACTCATTTGCGTGTATTTAGTTCTACGCGGTTTTATCACACGTGAAGTTTGACCGCCACTGGCAAAGTCAATATTCAACACAATTCTATCACTAGTCTCCAGCCTGCTGACCTCAAACAGACAGCCAATGCCTTTATCTCCCATCATGGTCCTCTGACAGCCACTAATCTGATTTTTTAGTTCACCATCTCAATAGTTTTGTTATTTCAAGAATGTTATTTAAATGATCATATACTATGTATATGATCTCTTTTGAGATTGGGTTTCTTTACTCAGCATAATTCTCTGGAGAGTAATCCAAATTATGTGTTTTTTGCTGAATACTGTTTCATGGTGTGGACATACCAGTTTGTTTAGCCATTCACCCATTGAAAGATATCTGGGTTATTTCCAGTGTTATTATTATTACAAGGAACGCTGCTATGAATATTTGTGTACAGGTTTCAACATAAGCATAAGCCTTTATTTCTCTGGCATAGCTGTTCAGGGGTGGAATTACTGGATCTTGGGATAAGTGCACGGTTTGTTTTGTAAGAAACTATTTTCCAGAGTGGCTGTACCATTTTGCATTCCCATCAGCAATGTACTAGCGATCTTGTTTCTCTACACCCCACCAGCATTTGGTATTACTGTTAGTGCTTTTTACTTTTTGTGTTGTGACAGGGTTATTGTGATATCTCATTGAGGCTTTAATTGGCATTTTCTAATGGCTGATGGTGCTAAAGGTCTTCTCATGTGCTCATTTGCCATCGCTGTGTCTTCTTCAGTGAAGTGACTGTTTATGTCTTTGTCTCATTTGGTTTTTCTATTGAACTTTGAGAATTCTTTATAGGGTGTAGATATAAGACCTTGATGGATACGAGATGCGCCAACATTTCCTCTCAGTCTGTAGCTTGCCTGTTCAATCGCTTCAGATGTTTTTGCACAGCACATGTTTTTAACTTTGCTGTGGTCCAGCTTATCAATATTCTCTTTAATGAGTCATCCCTTTGGTGTCCAGTGTAAGAACTGTCCCTGGCCCTAGACCCCAAAGATCTTCTCCTATGCTTTCTTCTAAATGTTTTCTAATAACTTTTATGTTTTACATTTAAGTTTGTGATCCATTTTGAGTTAATTTTTGTATAAAATGCGAAGGTTTGGTTGAGGTCCTTTTTGTAGAAGGATGCTAGGATGAGATTTTTGCTTCATGGGAATCTTTGCCCCTTTACTACAGGATGCTAGTCCACCCCTGCCCCACCACTAGTATTCTCTGGTGCTCATAGTGCTATGGGAGACCTTCCTTCCAACATGGAAACCATGAATTGTACCACAGAGGGAGGTCCTCTATCCAACATGACAACCACGAATTGTGCACACAGAGGGAGATGTTCTATCTGACATGCAAATCATGAATTGTACACACAGAGTGAAGTTTTATATCTGACATGGAAATTGTGAATTGTACCACAGAGGGAGCTCTTCTATCCAACATAGAAACGATGAATTGTATCACAGAGGGAGATCTTCTATCCAACATAGAAACTACAAATTGCACACTCAAAGGGTGATCTTCTATCCAACATGGAAACCATGAATTGTACCACAGAGGGAGATCTTCTATCCAACATGATAACCATGAATTGTACACACAGAGGGAGATCCTCTGTCTGACATGGAAATCGTGAATTATACCACAGAGGGAGATCTTCTATCCAACATAGAAACGATGAATTGTATCACAGAGGGAGATCTTCTATCCAACATGGAAACCATGAATTGTACACACAGAGGGAGATCTTCTCTCCAACATGGAAACCATGAATTGTACACACAGAGGGAGATCTTCTGTCCAATCTGGATGTTCATTATGGAATAGCATACATTGTATCTAGAACTAGGTAAGGTTTTGTGGTGTTGTTACTGCTGTTGTTTTAGAGGTGAGGTCTTGCTATGTTGCCCAGGCTGGTCTTGAACCCCCAGCCTCAAGCAATCCTCCTGTCTTTGCTTCCCAACATGTTGGGATTACACGTGTGAGCTGCCCTTATTCTTTCTAAAGCTCTAGTTTGAGAACTAAAAATCACTTCCAAGGGTAGACTGCATTTTATATTTTCTCTGAAAAAGAAATTGGCACAAATTTCCAGCTAAATTTGTGCAATTAAAAAAAAACAGTTAATTTTAAAGTGGTAATAATCGTATACCAGGAATATAATCCCAAATTGTATAACTGTTTCCTGAGCGTCTTTCCATGTTCACTAGGAAAATTTTGTAAAAGCATCCTAAACAGCAACACGTCCTCTTGTTAAGAAGGCTGCCAGTGCAAACACGCCTTGTGAAGGACTCACATGCTCTGACTGTTCCATCACCTCCACAGCCAGGAGCCTTCTGTGGCTGCCACCGAACTAAGGAGGGGCACCGCTGCAGCCCAACCCACCTTGGCATTGCTCATGGCCCTGTCTTAAAAATATTTATGAGCAGACATATCTACCTATCGACGATGCTATCAGTTACACATATCTTTCTAGCAGGACTTTGCCACTTGTCACGATGTGGTCACTGCTCTGAACATCTGGAGTAGGGTTAGTTCTCTTTCTAGCAGACATGCAGAGTTTTGTCTTAAGAAATTGTCTGTGCTTTGAAAGTCTATTTTCCAGGGATAGTTATGCTCAGCATTGGTCAGTAACTATGTCAATAAAAGCAAGCCCTTTGCTTTTGTGTAATACTTTTGTCCAACCATATAAAAAGATACATCAGTTTGTGACATCCTAATTAGGAGTGAAAGCCATTTTTGTTTGCGCTGTTCATCTCTGCTCCCATCTCACAGGGCTTTAGCACAGCACCCTGGCTTCCTTTCTCCACCTTAGCGTGCTTTGTTAATAGTACCCATTTCAGTGGGTTAAGGTGTTTTCTTATTTTGCCTTCTGGAAAGTATCTGCTTTGACCTACATTAATCTGAGAGCTTGGAGGTAAAGTCATTCTCTGTGTAGTCTTTGTGATTCGCTGGGATCCTCGCTTCACGAAATGAGATCATGGAGGGGAGGGAACCCCCGGAACGTGGCTTAGACTCTCTTTGCCTGCAACCCTGACAGAAACCCTTTTGTTAGCCACTCTGTAGACTCAACCGAATGTTTTCCAGATTGAGAAAACGTTTGTGAGCAGACCTATCTACACATAGACAGCGCTATCCTTTTCTTTTTGACTCTGACTCATGTGCAGAGCTCATGGGAGTGGTCTGGGTTACTTAAGGTTAACCTTTACATTCTCATAACCTCCCACATACTTTTTCAGAATGCCACCCTGAGGAGTTTTGTTATTATTAACAACGAGGGTCATTGTTTGACCAGTTGGAGAGCAAACAGATTGTCCTAGTTTTTCTGAAAAAGGAAATGAGTCACTTCACATATGAATATCTCAACTACCAAAATATTAAACATACCTTTGGTTATTGTTTTGCTTCTTAATTTTAAGATATGCAACCTCAGCCAAGTAGCATCAGCAAGAGCCATCTGCTGCGCACCTCCGCTGTGCTTGGACCGCTTTGTTTACGAGGAACCGACGGCAAGGGAAGGTCTGGCTTTGATGGGGTGACCCTGTCCACCCATTAGACTCTGTGTACAGCCGAGTGGTTGGGGTTGGCCAAAGGAGTCGTGCTGTCTTGGAACACTCTGATGGCAATCAAGACCAAATTTCCTCAGTGATACTGGAAAGTCGTATTTTTTCTTTATCTCAGCTGATGGCAATTCCATTCTTTCTGTTGCACAGCCCAAATATCTTGAGGTTATCTTTGACTCCTTTCTCTCACATGCAATATATGATCTATTCAGAAAATCCTATGGCCCCAATAATCTTCGGGATATATGTAGAACCCTCTCACGTCTCACTATTTCCACAGCTACCTGGCCTGATCCGTCCCACCGACCTCATGCGCCCGGCTTGCTCCTCTCAACCGGCTGACAGTTCTACCCTGCAGTCTAATCCCAGCAGTGGCAAGAGCGATCCACACATGACATTAGTTGGATTTCACTCCTCAGCTCAGAGCTCGTCAGTGCTTCCTGTCTTTCTCAAAGGAAGGTCAAAGTCTCTTTCAAGGGCCCACGAGGCCCTGCGTGGTATAGCCCTGCCTCTCTGCACCACGTCCTGCAATTCTACCCTGGACTCCCTGTGATGGCAGAGGGTTTCATGCTCATCCTGGAACGCACTAAGCCCTCTGTCGTCACAGGCCATTGCATAGGATCTTCCCTTTGCCTGGAACTGCCTCTTTCCAGGTATCACTGCCTCACCCCTTTCAATCTGTGCCCAAATGCTCCCCTTCTCCATAAGCTTAGCTGGCCCGGCCTGTGTAAATGTCAGCCTGCATCCCCAGTGCTCCTGGTCTCCCTTCTCCTGTTCTTTTATCCATAGCATGTATCATCTTCTAACACAGCAAGTGATCCTAAAATTTATGACATTATTGTTTATTGTCTGGCCTTACTCTCAGCCTCTAGAAAGTGAGTTCCACAAGGGCAGGGATCATTGTCATTTTTGTTCCCTGATGTCCCTGCCTGTGTGTTTGATAAATATTTCCTGAATAAATAAACCACCACCACCACCACCACCACCACCACCAACAGGTTTTTTTCTCTGTTCCCTTCAAACTGGCCATCTTAGGATGCACATTCCTCCTAAGTGAAGTCTGTTTCTACGCAGTCTACTGGCAGCTGAAACCTAGTGACCCTGGCTTTGCACTCCCATTTGTTGGAGATAATCCACAACACAGTCGGGGGTATGGCTGGTGCTGGGGAAATTAGTAATCCCACGCCGCTTTGATACACAGACCTGAGGGTCGGCAGGTGGGTCATTCAGCCCTTCCATCCCTCAGCAAGCTCCCTCTGTTTCTGGGGCCTGGGTGCACATCAGGAGGAGTCAAGGCCTTTGGAGCCGTGACAAAAATGAGTCTTTACAGTATTTTCACATTTTTTGAGCACTTAAGATTCTTTCCTCCAAACAAATTTTGGAGGAGCTCACACAGAGATCAGAGAGGGTGGTATTTGTGTCATAAGAATGAATGTATTTAACTACTATTTATTGAGTATCTACTGTAGTCCAGGCACAAGTAATGGAGATATAGTGGTAGAAGATAAAATCACTGACCCATGGAATATAGTCTAGTGTGTTATTCAGAGTGAAGCAAGTAAATGAACTAACAAATAATGGCATTTCAGGAAAACACAGAAAGATCGAGGTAGAAAGATACCAAGGAGGTATGGGTAACAGAAAGAAGCAGTGAAAATATCACAATTTTCTTATCAGTTTCAAAATAGAAGAATTAAGTATGGCTCATTGCTGACTTTAATATTTGTCCTGAAATGTATAGTAAGCAGGTAGGGGTGTGCGTGTTCATGTGCATGTGTGCTTGTGTGTGTGCGTGTGTGTGTGCATGTGCTTGTGTGTGTGTGCATGTGTGTGTGTGTGTGCGTGTGCCTGTGTGTGTGCATGTGCTTGTGTGTGTGTGCATGTGTGTGTGTGTAAGCTCACGCTTGGAAGGTAAGCATCTTGATTGTCACTCAAAGTATTTATGCCTCAGTATAAAACCAATGGTCTCATTCTTGAAGATAACTGGGTCCTTTTTGCTACGCCATATTTCTTTCTCCAGATTAACAAAGTGCTACACATGTAGAAGATGATCGCTTCAAAGTTTTGAAAGAAGGAATAAAGGCAAGAAATCCTGAATAAAGGTAGATAAAGTTTAGTTTTGTAAAGTGGATAATACACTAAATGAATGACTTTGATCATGCTTTGTAGTTTTGATCAGGGTTCTGTAAAGGACCAGCAGAAAGTTTTTAGTAATTATGGGCCATATGGTTTCTACTGTAAATACTCAGCTCTCCATTTTAGAGAAAAAGCAACCACAGAAATATGTATCCAAAAAAATTTGGAACCAGGTAAGTGGCTGCATTTAAATACGACTTTCTTAATAAAGCAGGCAGCAAGGAAGCGGTAATTTGCTGACTATTTTAGAGTATTGTAGTGATTTAGGGTGACTAGAATGTGTCTAGTGATAATGGCATAAGCCATACCCTCAAAAAATCAGAGACTCCAAGGAACATGAAAGGGGGCACCATGAGGCATCCTCATTAACAGAATGCACCTGAAAGTGACCACCAAGGGCACACACTGCTCTGTCTGACTTCTGCTGGAGCTTTATATTTGCTTTTATGTGCATAATAAAGTTCAGAGAAAGCTGGGAAGATCAGAATAGAGAGCAACTAAATGATTACAGCTCTTAAAACAGGACTGCAAAAGAAAGATAAGTTAATATGGTTTTCTTGGGTTGGCAAACTGCAGACAGCAGGCTCATCCAGGCCACAGCCTGTTTCTGCACAGACCACGAACTCAGAATGGTTTTTACATGCTCAAAGGGCTGTAAATAGAGAAAGAAAGGCAAGGAGAAAGAGGAAGAAGAACAAGAACAGGAAGGAGGATACAGCAGAGACTTTGTGTGTTGCGTAAAGCCTAAATGATTCACTACTTGGCCTTAACAGGAAAAGTTTGCTGACCCCGGGCTAGAGAGTGGAAAGATCGGGCTGATAGGAGAAATGTGGTCTGTGGAATATCAAGGTGTTGCTATTAACTAAGCCACAAGGTCATCCCCAGGTGGAGGCGAGCTGGGGTAGCTCAGGCCCGAGTACGTATGCATATGACATGTAGTGCCCGCATGCCCGGTCCCCACGTGGTGGGCTCCGTGAGGCCACGCAGGGTACCCTGCCCCCAGAGACAGTGCATACATAGTCCTATTTTTGGTGGGTAGATATCATATTTGTAATGGGAAATGGTGGCAGGACAAGGACCTGGTGATCCACCTGCCATCTCGGAAGAATTCCGTGAAGGCATCAGACCAGCTTAGCCTATTGATGAAGCCAAATGGAAGAGAAAGATTTAATCATGACATGGGTAAATACGAAAGATTCAGGAACTCCTTTATCTTCTCTATGCTTACTCAAGAATAGAATGAGCTTTTACACTCTGACAATGTACTGAGTTTGTGGGTGCAAAGCCCTCCCCAGAAAAATGTGATTTGCATTTATGCTTTTGCCATTTGGTGAGAGCAGATTTCCCATCATCTGCCATTACACACAGTTCTCCCCAGCTCGTCACCAGGTCTCAAACACATCCGCAAAGACTGTCTGAAAGTTCGTGTCATTTGCTAGTAGTGTTAACTTTCCAGGGGTCCACACTGACACCCTTGCAAGGAAGAGGGCTTCACCTACTCCTGCTCCAGAGGTGAAACCTGCGCAGGAGAAATGAGGTCTGCTCGGGCATTTTTCTTGGAAATGTGTTTCTGATACCTAAAAGCATAGCCAAATTGGTTTCATGAATGTAAATGAATGTGCTTTATGTGCTGTTATAGGCCCATATATAAAACGGCAATATCAAATTCTGTTTTCCAAAGGCAATAACTTCAGTAGAAAAATCAGTTTGTCTTTCAAGCAATTCTATGAAAATTGTTGTAAATCTCAGTTGAACTGCTGGCTGCTTAAATAATTATTGTTTGCAGAGAAGGATTTCTGACACACCTTTACAATCATTTAAGAACCAGTATTTAAATCTCGATTCCATATAAATTAAGTGGTGGTTTACAGTATATTCTGGTTTGAAAATAAGGCAAATATAATGTTAACTTTCTTTAAAGTCTGAAAATGTGTATTTTATTTACATTACCCGTATTTTCAAACATTGTTGATGATTTCAGAATACACTCTGGAGAGGGAGGGCACATATGAAAACTCTTTGTATTTTCCACTCAATTTTACTGTGAACCTGGCTCTTAAAAAATAAAGTCTATTAAAACAAAACAAAAATGCATCCATGTTTGCTGTAACCTTCTAGAGAATTCTATACATGATGAGACCATTGTGGTCAAGAAATTCCTACAGTTTCTAAATAAGATATCAAATTTAACTCTCTCTATATTTTTTAATCACCCTGGAATTGTTGAGTTACAGAATTCGTTTCCCTTCTGGAAAATTAAGAGGATTCATTTTAGTGGACATCCCGTATTTATCAACCATTTGCGACTCAGCAGTGGCTGGGTAGCAGGAGGAACACGGGGGTCCTGGGCCCTGCACTCGGGGCCTCAGCAAGAAAAGAGGGAGTCAGAGGTGATCAAGTGTCACCGGCCCAGAGAACCCGCGAGGGTCTGTGGGATGCAGAAGAGGAGTTGGTGGCTAGGCTGAGCCTGCAGGATGCAGTGAGCTTGACGCAGGGGCCATTGGGGAAAGCCTGGCCTGGGGTGCTCCTGGGGTCCGGACTCACCACTCCCCAGCCTTCAGCGGACTCCACCGCACAAAGCACCTGGCTACCTTTTTTTCTTCTTTTATTTCCTCTTTTGATCACTTTAGACAGCTAGATAGTACACTCATCTGCCCTTGTACAGGCCAATGTCTTTTCCCTAAATTTGCCCTGTTTCTGACTTAGAAGTAAGGGATCCATTTGGGCACCCCTGAGGAGGGGGCATTTGCGTGGTGCCTGGAGTGCACAATTTTCCCACCATTCTCTCTCCCTGGTTCTTTCCCCTGCAGGACCCCAACTCTGTCCAGCCTAGCTCCCATGTGTGCTGGATGATGGAGGTGATGTGCAGGACCCCAACTCTGTCCAGCTTAGCTCCCATGTGTGCTGGATGACAGAGGTGATGTGCAGGACCCCAACTCTG